>WFAB01001537.1:0-140000 GCA_018977245.1 Lethenteron camtschaticum | reverse complement strand
TTTTAGTGAGGCGCGCCGATCCGTTGTAGGGTTTTAGTGAGGCGCGCCGATCCGTTGTAGGGTTTTAGTGAGGCGCGCCGATCCGTTGTAGGGTTTTAGTGAGGCGCGCCGATCCGTTGTAGGGTTTTAGTGAGGCGCGCCGATCCCCCGCGATACAATAATACTGTGTAATCGCTATAATTGTATGATTTACCGAGCCTATAATAGTAATTGCACACATTGGGGTGGCGGTGGAGTGAAGAGGACGTGTAACTTTCATGAATTTACCTCAGAGTGGCGTGGTGGGTGTCGAGGCCTAGCACCGTGCAGAGCCTCCGGCCTCGCCTGATTTTCCCACCCGGCTGACGCTGGGTACGGGTGCGGTCCCCCCCCCCCCCCCCCGCGCTACAATAATACGGTCTAATGGCTATAATTTTATAATCTACCGACCCTATAATAGTAATTGCACACATTGTAGTGGGGGGGGAGTGAAGAGGACGTGAAACTTTGATGAATTTACCTCAGAGTCGCGTGTTAATGCGTGCGCCTATTTTTAACGGGAATTAAAAATGGCGAATGCGTCGCTACCCGTTGCCAGGGGCAACCGCCGGACCAATCGTGTGTCGCAAATCCCTGACATTTCGTCCAATGAAACTGCGTATGGTCCGGCGACACACAGACACACAGACAGACAGACAGATTCACGATTTTATATATATAGATATTGATGATACTGATGTAGTTTATATTTTAGTTATTTTTACGTGGTGGTTTAGCTGCTGCAGCTCCTTACTATTAAAATTCTCACTTCCCTCTATTACTGCTAACTCTACTCCCTCCCTTTGTTGCTGCTAATCCTGCATAATGCACGGGCATAATATGACTTTTAGACCCCACCTCCTACGCATTCCACAAGTAGTGACTAATCCCATATCTCATTTTCCGTAAATATGCTAAATTTATCTGTTGATATGCAAATTCCTTTGTCAAGGCGCCCTTCCCCTCTAACCCAGCTTAAATATACGCTGCCAAGCTTGGTGGTGCTCATTCAGACGGTCTTTCCGACAGACCTGTTCTTCTGAACACCACCAAGCTTGCAGCGTATATTTAAGTATATATTTAAGTATATACGCTGCCAAGCTTGGTGGTGCTCATTCAGATGCTGTCTTTCCGACAGACCTGTTCTTCTGAACACCACCAAGCTTGGCAGCGTATATTTAAGTATATACGCTGCCAAGCATGGTGGTGCTCATTCAGACGCTGTCTTTCCGACAGACCTGTTTTTCACCTGAGGACGGCTGCTTGCGTTGTGGCCGAAACGTTGTGAGAATTGTAGTATTTATTATGTTTTATTTTTATTATTTTATTACTTCCCTTCTACGTGACGACTTTACCGAAAGAACCAAGACGATGAATCCCTGCAGTCACCAAAGCTTTAAATCGAAAATTAGCGGCGCGTTAAACGCTGGGGATGTCAACAACTCGGCAAAATAGACTGGTACCTTCACATGAGATGGTCGTGTACGGGTAGGTACGGGTATCGGGTACCCTATTGCGACCTCTGGATGAAGCCATAGGCGCGGGTGGGTTGATTCTAGGAACTTGAATTGTGAGAAGAGACAAGACGTTGGAAATGAGTGACAAACGGTGACTCACCATCTTGGTTCTTTCGGTAAAGTCACGTAGAAGGGAAATAATAAAATAATAAAAATAAAACATAATAAAATACAATTCTCACGACGTTTCGGCCACAACGCAAGCAGCCGTCCTCAGGTGAATTGCTGAGCCAGAATCCATCTTCTCGGTTGAAATTGTCTCTGTGTTTGTATATGTGGATCGCCTCGTGAACGAATTCCTCATGGTAGCCAGATGGCTTGCAGAGAACCTCTGACTTTTAGACCCCTGAGGACGGCTGCTTGCGTTGTGGCCGAAACGTCGTGAGAATTATTTTATTATGTTTTATTTTTATTATTTTATTGTTTCCCTTCTACGTGATGACTTTACCGAAAGAACCAAGAAGATGAATCCCTGCAGTCACGAAAGAAGCTTTAAATCGAAAGTGACTCACCAGTGACTCACGGCCGTACCCGTACCCTACCCGTACCCGGCCGGGTACGGGTAGGGTACGGGTATCGGGTGCCCGATTGCGACCTCTGGGATGAAGCCATGTTGCAGGCGCGTGTGGGTTGATTCTAGGAACTTGAATTGTGAGAAGAGACAAGACGTTGGGAAATGAGTGACAAACGGTGACTCACCAGTGACTCACGGCCTACCCGTACCCGGCTGCACCAGGGTCGCAAACGGGTACCCGTACCCGGCCAACACCACCAACACCACCACTACTACTACTACTACCAATACTAACACCGCCACTACCAACACCACCACTCCCAACACCACCACTACCACCACTCCTACCACTACCAACACCACCACTACCACCCGGCCGGGTACGGGTAAGCCGGGTATCGGGTAGGGTACGGGTGTAGTATGGTTCCAGGGAGACTTGACACGTAGTTTATTAACACCAGCACGTAACTCGGAAGCTTACAGTAACTGAAGGGGTATCGGCCCCTTCACCCGTCTAGCTACGCTACACAACAGCCCGGCTCACAGCTAGCTCACACCGAGGTTACGGCACCCGAGTACCCAGACCGGCTCTTAGAAGAGCGTCGGTTCTGGGCTCTGGGGGCTACGCCGCTGGCTTGCCTGGTCGGTCCTTAAAAGGACAGCGATCCCTGGGAGTTCCAGAGCCGGTCTAGCTGGTCTTCTTTCTTCACTGGTTACAGCTTCACACTCGACCCCGAGCCCTTCGGCTCACCGCCTTAAATAGACATCTCCCCCTGAGGGGAGGGGCTGTGGGGGATCCCAGCGTACGGCGAGGACGTCGCTGCGAGCACCTGCCCCACGTACCGACGTAGCCACGCCAATTGTGTTTGTTTGCCATCCGCGGCAAGTCTAAATCCGGCCGTCCTCAACGGCTCTACACGGGTATCGTGTAGGGTACGGGTATCGGGTAGGGTACGGGTATCGGGTAGGGTACGGGTATCGGGTAGGGTACGGGTATCGTGTAGGGTATGGGTATCGTGTAGGGTACGGGTATCGGGTAGGGTACGGGTATCGGTAGGGTACGGGTATCGTGTAGGGTATGGGTATCGGGTAGGGTACGGGTATCGGGTAGGGTACGGGTATCGTGTAGGGTACAGGTATCGGGTAGGGTACGGGTATCGGGTAGGGTACGGGTATCGGGTAGGGTACGGGTATCGGGTAGGGTACGGGTATCGGTAGGGTACGGGTATCGTGTAGGGTACAGGTATCGGGTAGGGTACGGGTATCGGTAGGGTACGGGTATCGTGTAGGGTACGGGTATCGGGTAGGGTACGGGTATCTGGTAGGGTACGGGCATCGGNTAGGGTACGGGTATCGTGTAGGGTACGGGTATCGGGTAGGGTACGGGTATCGGTAGGGTACGGGTATCGGTAGGGTACGGGTATCGTGTAGGGTACGGGTATCGNTAGGGTACGGGTATCGGGTACCCGGTTGCGACCTCTGGCGTGGTTACGTCTGTGTGCCAGGCAAGGCAATCATCACCTCCGATGCCACCCAAATTGCCGCCCGCAACTCCAACTTTCCCTGCAGGCACTTAGACGTTGGCTCTCTGGACGCCTTCTCTGTGTCTCTCAGGGGGCGGGGAGAGCAGCGAGGACCCCGGGGACAGCGACTACGAGGAGGAGGGGGAGGAGCTTCCACCTGGCCCGGCATCGGCCAATCGGAGAGCCCATCGCCCGCCGGCAACAAGGGGCGGCCAATGGGAGGGCCCCGTCGCCTGCCCGGCGACAAGGGGCGGCCAATGGGAGGGCTCCGTCACCGGACCGGCGACAAGGGCGGCCAATGGGAGGGCTCCGTCGCCGGACCGGCGACAAGAGGCGGCCAATGGGAGGGCCCGTCGCCCGCCCGGCAACAAGGGGCGGCCAATGGGAGCGATGAGTCGTCGGACCGGGATGCGACCAATCAGGAGCCGGCGTGGGCGGAATGTGGACGAGATTCGGCAATCGGAGGCCAGAGTCGGACCGCAGGCGGGCACAGGCCAATCGGAAGACAGAGTCGAGTCGGCAGGTGGCATTGGCCAATGGGGAGCCGGCGTCGGGGGGGAGCGCGGCCGGGAATCGACCAATCGGAAGCCGTCGCCGACGGAACGCAGAGCGGCCAATCGGAGGCCGGCGTTGAACGAGCGCAGGGCTGCGTCGGCCAATGGGAGGTTCCGGCTGGAGTTTGAGGACGACTGGGGCTCTGTGACATCGCTGATCGTGAACCCGGTGACGAGCACACGCTCACCCCACCACTCATCCCACCACTCACTCGCCCTACCACTCATCCCACCACTCACTCACCCACCCACTCACTCACCCCTCACCCCACTCACTCACCCCACCACTCACCCCACCACTCATCCTGCCACTCACCCCACCACTCATCCCACCACTCACTCACTCACTCAACCCACCGCTCACTCACCCCACCACTCACTCACCCCACTCATTCACTCACCCAATCGCTCACCACTCACTCACCCACTAACTCACTCACCCACCCACCCCACCACCCACTCACCCCACCACTCACTCACCCCACCACTCACCCCACCATTCACTCACCACTCGCTCACCCACTCACTCACCCAATTACTCACCACTCACTCACCCACCACTCACTCACCCACCCACCCACTCACCCACTCACCCCACTCACTCACTCACCCCACTCATTCACTCACCACTCGCTCACCCACTCACTTACTCACCCCACCACTCATCCCACCACTCACTCACCACTCACTCACCACTCACCCACCACTCACCCCACCACTCACCCACTCATCCCACCACTCATCCACCGCTCATCCCACCACTCATCCCACCGCTCACCCCACCACTCATCCTACCACTCACTCGCCCTACCACTCATCCCACCGCTCACTCACTCACCCACATCACCACTCACCCCACCGCTCCTCTGTGTGTCCCTCTGTCTCTGTGGGTGTCTCTGTGGGTGTCTCTGTGAGTGTCTCTGTGTGTCTCTGTGTGTGTCTCTGTGTGTCTCTGTGTGTCTGTGTGTGTCTGTGTGTGTCTGTGGTGTCTCTGTGGTGTCTCTGTGAGTGTCTCTGTGTGTGCTCTGTGTGTGTCTCTGTGTGTGTGACTCNGTGGTGTCTCTGTGTCTGTGTGTGTCTGTGTCTCTGTGTCTGTGTGTGTCTCTGTGTGTCTCTGTGTGTCTCCGTGTGTCTCCGCGTGTCTCTGAGTGTGTCTCTCTCTGTGTGTGTCTCCCGTGTGTCTCCGTGTGTCTCTGTGTGTCTCTGTGTGTCCCCACACATCTCTGTGTCTCCGCGTGTCTCTGAGTGTCTCTGTGTGTGTCTCTCTCTGTGTGTGTCTCTGTGTGTGTCTCTGTGGGTGTCTCCGTGTCTCTCTCTGTATGTGTCCCTGTGTGTGTCTCTGCATCTCCGTGTGTCTCCGTGTGTCTCAGGGGGACGACCCAGGCGAGTTGGCGTCTCTACTGGCTCAGCGCTGTCGTCTGGACGAGCGAATGGAGCTGGCGCTGAGAGCACGGATCACCTCGGAGATGAACAGGGAACAGAGATCCCAGAGTTGATGCACACACACAGAGATACACACACACTGAGATACACACACACAGACACACACACAGACACACACACATAGATACACACACACTGATACACAGAGATACACAGAGACACACACAGAGACACACACAGACACACACACACAGATACACACACACTGATACACACACACTGATACACACACACTGATATACACACACAGTAACAACAACCGCCATTCGCCACTAAGTGGCGGTGACGTCACCACGACGCTTGTGCCAGGCCATGTGCACCTTGAGGCTACCACGTGAAGTGTCGAACGCCCGCTGGCAGGAGGTCACGGGGCAGACCCAGCAGGTTCCATGGGTCGACTGACCGAGATGACCAAGATGACTGGCTGATGCACCACCTGTGCCCCCTACTGTACCAACTTGCTGCGCTTTAGCCACCCGGCGCTCCGCTCGTTGTTGTGAGCGTCGCTCCTCCGCCCTCCGTTGTTGTTGGAGGGCGACTGCCTCCAACTGCCCTGTAGCGTCCTTCACGAGCCTCCTCCACTGAGGCCGATCTTGACACCGCTGGTACCAGTCATCGGCAAGTCCACTCAGCTCCACGTCCTCCTGTACCACATCACTCCATCTCTTCTCTAGCCCGTGCCGCGCCCGTTTAGCCCCCTCGATCCGGCCGAACAAAAGCTGTTTAGGTATGCGGTGGCTTGCATACATATACACACACTCGTATACACACAGGGACACACACTGATACACACATTGACACATGCACACAGAGACACGTACGTACACCACTCATACATTCAACCCATGTCTGTGTACATATCGTGTCTTATGCCACCTATAACTCCAAGCTCCTGTGAAAAAATGGAACACAGCCATTGTGGGCCTATTGACACGGCCATTGTGAACCCCTGTGATTGACCCAGGTCTTAAACCCGGGACATCTGTGTCTCTGACACGGCCATTGTGAACCACCGTGAGAGAGACACCCAGACCTTAAACCCGGGATCTTGGTGTCTCTGACACGGCCATTGTGAACCCATTGAGAGACATCCAGATCCAGATCTTAAACCCAGGTCATCTGTGTCTCTGACACGGCCATTGTGAACCCATTGAGAGAGAGACACCCAGACCAGGTCTTAAACCTGGGATCTTGGTGTTTCTGACACGGCCATTGTGAACCCATTGAGACCCAGATGTTAAGCCCAGGATCTCGGTGTCTCTGACACGGCCATTGTGAACCCCCTGAGATAGAGACACCCAGACCAGATCTTAAACCCGGGATCTTGGTGTTTCTGACACGGCCATTGTGAACCCATTGAGACCCAGATGTTAAACCCAGGATATTAGTGTCTCTGACACGGCCATTGTGAACCCCCTGAGAGAGAGAGACATCCAGACCAGATCTTAAACCCAGGATCTTTGTGTCTCTGACACGGCCATTGTGAACCCATTGAGACTCAGATCTTAAGCCCAGGATATCAGTGTCTCTGACACGGCCATTGTGAACCCCGTGAAAGACAGAGACACCCAGACCAGATCTTAAACCCGGGGTCTTGGTGTTTCTGACACGGCCATTGTGAACCCATTGAGAGACAGAGACACCCAGACCAGATCTTAAACCCGGGATCTTGGTGTCTCTGACACGGCCATTGTGAACCCATTGAGACCCAGATGTTAAGCCCAGGTCATCAGTGTCTCTGACAGGTCCATTGTGAACCCCTGTTAGAGACATCCAGACCAGGTCTTAAACCCGGGGTCTTGGTGTCTCTGACACGGCCATTGTGAACCCATTGAGAGACATAGAGACCCAGATGTTAAACCCAGGGTCTCGGTGTCTCTGACACGGCCATTGTGAACCCCAACCCAGCTAGAAGTCAAACTGTGGTGTTTTTTGTCGTGATGAGGTCACGTGGTGTATTTGTACAGTTTTTGCCCTCAAAAGTTAAAAATATAGAAAAAGAGAAATGTGACGATGAAGCCTCAAGTTGATTTCGTGTAAACTGGGCGAGTACTCGAAATGCTGGGATAGCTGGTCTCAGTTACAAGGGTCACCTGGGTGGTGGTGGGTGGGTGGGTGAGTGGGTGAGTGAGTGAGTGGGTGAGTGGGTGAGTGGGTGATGACTGAGTGGGTTGTTGAATGAGAGGGTGGATGAGTGGGTGGTGGTGAATGAGTGGGTGGATGAGTGGGTGGATGAGTGGGTGGGTGGATGACTGAGTGGGTGGGTGAATGAGTGGGTGGGTGAATGAGTGGGTGGGTGAATGAGTGGGTGGGTGGGTGAATGAGTGGGTGGGTGGTGAATGAGTGGGTGGGTGAATGAGTGGGTGGGTGAACGAGTGGGTGGGTGAACGAGTGGGTGGGTGAACGAGTGGGTGGGTGAACGAGTGGGTGGGTGAACGAGTGGGTGGGTGAACGAGTGGGTGGGTGAACGAGTGGGTGGTTGAACGAGTGGGTGGTGAACGAGTGGGTGGGTGAACGAGTGGGTGGGTGAATGCGTGAGTGAGTGAGTGGGTGGGTGAGTGAGTGGGTGGGTGAATGAGTGGGTGGGTGAGTGAGTGGTGAGTGAGTGGGTGGGTGAGTGAGTGGGTGGGTGGGGGGGGGGGGTGGGTGAGTGAGTGGGTGGGTGAGTGAGTGGGTGGTGAGTGAGTGGGTGGGTGAATGAGTGGGTGGGTGAATGAGTGGGTGGGTGAATGATGGGTGGGTGGTAGTGGGTGGGTGAGTGAGTGGGTGGGGTAGTGGGTGGGTGTGTGTGGGTGAACGGTGGGTGGGTAAACGAGTGGGTGGGTGTGGGTGGGTGGGTGAATGAGTGGATGTGTGAGTGAGTGGGTGAGTGAGTGGGTGGGTGAGTGAGTGGGTGGGTGGTTGAGTGGGTGGTGGTTGGGTGGGTGAATGAGTGGGTGGTGAATGAGTGGGTGGGTGGGTGGGTGGGTAAGTGTGTGGGTGAATGAGTGGGTGGGTAAATGAGTGGGTGGGTGAATGGGTGGGTGGGTGGGTGAATGAGTGGATGGGTGAATGAGTGGGTGAGTGAGTGAATGAGTGGGTGGGTGAATGATTAAGTGGCTGGGTGAGTGGGTGGGTGGGCGAGTGGGTGAGTGGGTGAATGAGTGGGTGAGTGAGTGGGTGAGTGAGTGGGTCAGTGGGTGGGTGAGTGAGTGGGCGAGTGGGTGACTAAGTAGGTGGGTGCTTGAAAGGAGCGCCACGGTGACTGGGAGATGTTAACTACCTCGCCTGGTATCCACGATGTCGTGGTTGAGATCCCGACCCTGACGCCTGCTGCTGTTTATTTGGAGCTAACGGTGTTTCTCCTCCGTGGTGATCACTGTGTGGATTTTCTCTGGGCGATCATGATGATATCAGCCACACAGCTGCTGTTGCTGCTGTAAATGTCCACACGGTGGTGATGATGATATCAGCGACTCGTTTGAGCTGCTATCGTGTCGATGGCCAGTTCCAGCTTCCACCTCCCACGCATTCCACAAGTAGTGACTAATCCATATCTGCATTTCCATAAATATGCTAAATTCCTCTGTTGATATGCAAATTCCTTTGTCAAGGCGCCCTTCCCCTCTAACCAGCAGCTTAAATATACGCTGCCAAGCTTGGTGGTGCCCATTCAGACGCTGTCTTTCCGACAGACCTGTTCTTCTGAACACCAGGGGAGTCAGCCTGCAGTGTGAGTGGACTAGTGGCCACGGGAGGTAGTACAGGGGAGTCAGCCTGCAGTGTGAGTGGACTAGTGGCCACGGGAGGTAATGACAGGGGAGTCAGCCTGCAGTGTGAGTGGACTAGTGGCCACGGGAGGTAATGACAGGGGAGTCAGCCTGCAGTGTGAGTGGAATGGTGGCCACGGGAGTAATGACAGGGGAGTCAGCCTGCAGTGTGAGTGGAATGGTGGCCACGGGAGGTAATGACAGGGGAGTCAGCCTGCAGTGTGAGTGGACTGGTGGCCACGGGAGGTAATGACAGGGGAGTCAGCCTGCAGTGTGAGTGGACTGGTGGCCACGGGAGGTAGTGACAGGGGAGTCGGCCTGCGGTGAGTGGACTAGTGGCCACGGGAGGTAATGACAGGGGAGTCAGCCTGCAGTGTGAGTGGACTGGTGGCCACGGGAGGTAATGACAGGGGAGTCAGCCTGCAGTGTGAGTGGACTGTTGGCCACGGGAGGTAATGACAGGGGAGTCAGCCTGCAGTGTGAGTGGACTGTTGGCCACATGAGGTAATGACAGGGGAGTCAGCCTGCAGTGTGAGTGGACTGTTGGCCACGGGAGGTAATGACAGGGGAGTCAGCCTGCAGTGTGAGTGGACTGTTGGCCACATGAGGTAATGACAGGGGAGTCAGCCTGCAGTGCGAGTGGACTGGTGGCTACGAGAATGATCGAGAATCGGAGTGTGGCCAGGTGACGGAAGAGGAGTCTGCTGGTAGAGCGAGCGGNCTAGAACCAGCGAGAAGGTTCGGGGATGGGGGCGTGGCCTCGCACCATATACAAGGGATATGCGCGGGAGATTCGGGGATGTTCAAGTGGGGGTCTCCGCCTGTCCAAGTCTGAGCACGTGGCACTTTAAATAAAGAAACCATCTCAAAACAAGTGCTTCGAAGTCGTCATTGCAACTATTACACACACCGCCGCCCCACCAGGTAAACTCATTTGAGGCCGACGCGACTTAGGGGAGGCTCTGGACAGGGTGCAGGTATTTGCCATCACGGGAATTTAATTGTCGGGTGGCCGGGTCCGTAGCATGGCATAGCGCTAACCGCTGTGCACACAACAGCCCCCATTCGCCACGAAGTGGCAGTTATGCACAAGAGCGTTCGTGACAGGCTAAGTGCACCTTGAGGTCCACGCGAAGTGTCGAGGGCTCGACAAAAGAACTGTTCATCGGCAAGGCCGCTCAACTCCACATCCTCCCGTACCGCATCAGCTCCATCGCTTCTCCAGCCCGTGCCATGCCCCATTAGCCCCCTCGATCCGACCAAACAGCAGCTGCTTGGGCATGCGGTGGCTGGGCACGCAGTGGCTGGGCATGCGGTGACTGGGCATGCGGTGACTGGGCATGCGGTGACTGGGCACGCGGTGGCTGGGCATGTGGTGGCTGGGCACGCGGTGGCTGGGCACGCGGTGGCTGGGCATGCGGTGGCTGGGCATGTGGTGGCTGGGCACGCGGTGGCTGAGCACGCGGTGGCTGGACATGCGGTGGCTGGGCACGCGGTGGCTGGGCATGCGGTGGCTGGGCATGTGGTGGCTGGGCACGCGGTGGCTGGACATGCGGTGGCTGGGCACGCGGTGGCTGGGCATGCGGTGGCTGGGCATGTGGTGGCTGGGCACGCGGTGGCTGGACATGCGGTGGCTGGGCATGTGGTGGCTGGGCACGCGGTGGCTGGGCACGCGGTGGCTGGGCATGTGGTGGCTGGGCATGCGGTGGCTGGGCATGCGGTGGCTGGGTATGTGGTGGCTGGGCACGCGGTGGCTGGGCATGCGGTGGCTGGGCATGTGGTGGCTGGGCATGCGGTGGCTGGGCATGCGGTGGCTGGGCATGCGGTGGCTGGGCATGTGGTGGCTGGGCATGTGGTGGCTGGGCACGCGGTGGCTGGGCATGCGGTGGCTGGACATGCGGTGGCTGGGCATGTGGTGGCTGGGCACGCGGTGGCTGGGCATGCGGTGGCTGGGCATGTGGTGGCTGGGCATGCGGTGGCTGGGCATGAGGTGGCTGGGCATGAGGTGGCTGGGCATGCGGTGGCTGGGTATGTGGTGGCTGGGCATGAGGTGGCTGGGCATGAGGTGGCTGGGCATGAGGTGGCTGGGTATGTGGTGGCTGGGCATGTGGTGGCTGGGCATGCGGTGGCTGGGCACGCGGTGGCTGGGCATGTGGTGGCTGGGCATGCGGTGGCTGGGCATGAGGTGGCTGGGCATGCGGTGGCTGGGTATGCGGTGGCTGGGCATGAGGTGGCTGGGCATGTGGTGGCTGGGCATGAGGTGGCTGGGTATGTGGTGGCTGGGCATGTGGTGGCTGGGCATGTGGTGGCTGGGCATGTGGTGGCTGGGCATGTGGTGGCTGGGTATGCGGTGGCTGGGTATGCGGTGGCTGGGCATGTGGTGGCTGGGCATGAGGTGGCTGGGCATGCGGTGACTGGGCATGGGGTGGCTGGGCATGAGGTGGCTGGGCATGCGGTGGCTGGCATGTGGTGGCTGGGCATGCGGTGGCTGGGCATGAGGTGGCTGGGCATGCGGTGGCTGGGCATGCGGTGGCTGGGCATGCGGTGGCTGGGCATGAGGTGGCTGGGCATGAGGTGGCTGGGTATGCGGTGACTGGGCATGCGGTGGCTGGGCATGCGGTTGCTGGGCATGAGGTGGCTGGGCACGCGGTGGCTGGGCACGCGGTGACTGGGCATGCGGTGGCTGGGCATGCGGTGACTGGGCATGAGGTGGCTGGGCACGCGGTGACTGGGCACGCGGTGGCTGGGTATGCGGTGACTGGGCATGAGGTGGCTGGGCATGCGGTGGCTGGGCATGCGGTGACTGGGCACGCGGTGGCTGGGTATGCGGTGACTGGGCATGAGGTGGCTGGGCATGCGGTGGCTGGGCACGCGGTGGCTGGGTATGCGGTGGCTGGGTATGCGGTGACTGGGCATGCGGTGGCTGGGTATGCGGTGACTGGGCATGAGGTGGCTGGGCATGCGGTGGCTGGGCACGCGGTGACTGGGCACGCGGTGACTGGACATGCGGTGGCTGGGCACGCGGTGGCTGGGCACGGGGTGGCTGGGTATGCGGTGGCTGGGCATGCGGTGGCTGGGCATGCGGTGGCTGGGCATGCGGTGGCTGGGCACGGGGTGGCTGGGTATGCGGTGGCTGGGCATGCGGTGGCTGGGTATGCGGTGGCTGGGCATGCGGTGGCTGGGCATGCGGTGGCTGGGCATGCGGTGGCTGGGCATGCGGTGGCTGGACATGCGGTGGCTGGGTATGCGGTGGCTGGGCATGCGGTGGCTGGGCATGCGGTGGCTGGGCATGCGGTGGCTGGGCATGCGGTGGCTGGGCACGCGGTGGCTGGGCATGCGGTGGCTGGGCATGCGGTGGCTGGGCACGCGGTGGCTGGGCACGCGGTGGCTGGGCATGCGGTGACTGGGTATGCGGTGGCTGGGCACGCGGTGGCTGGGCATGCGGTGGCTGGGCATGCGGTGGCTGGGCACGCGGTGGCTGGGCATGTGGTGGCTGGGCATGCGGTGGCTGGGTATGCGGTGGCTGGGCATGCGGTGGCTGGGCATGCGGTGACAGGGCATGCGGTGACTGGGCATGCGGTGACTGGGCATGCGGTGGCTGGGCATGGGGTGGCTGGGCAAGCGGTGACTGGGCATGCGGTGACTGGGCAAGCGGTGACTGGGCAAGCGGTGACTGGGCATGCGGTGACTGGGCATGCGGTGACTGGGCATGCGGTGACTGGGCAAGCGGTGACTGGGCAAGCAGTGACTGGGCATGCAGTGACTGGGCACGCGGTGACTGGGCATGCGGTGACTGGGCATGCGGTGACTGGGCATGCGGTGACTGGGCACGCGGTGACTGGGCACGCGGTGACTGGGCATGCGGTGACTGGGCATGCGGTGACTGGGCACGCGGTGACTGGGCACGCGGTGACTGGGCAAGCGGTGACTGGGCACGCGGTGACTGGGCATGCGGTGACTGGGCATGCGGTGACTGGGCATGCGGTGACTGGGCATGCGGTGGCTGGGCATGCGGTGGCTGGGCATGCGGTGACTGGGCATGCGGTGACTGGGCACGCGGTGGCTGGGCATGCGGTGACTGGCATGCGGTGACTGGGCATGCGGTGGCTGGGCATGCGGTGACTGGGCACGCGGTGGCTGGGCATGCGGTGGCTGGGCATGCGGTGACTGGGCAAGCGGTGGCTGGGCATGCGGTGGCTGGGCATGCGGTGGCTGGGCATGCGGTGGCTGGGCATGCGGTGGCTGGGCATGCGGTGGCTGGGCAAGCGGTGACTGGGCACGCGGTGGCTGGGCATGCGGTGACTGGGCAAGCGGTGACTGGGCACGCGGTGGCTGGGCATGCGGTGACTGGGCAAGCGGTGACTGGGCAAGCGGTGACTGGGCATGCGGTGACTGGGCAAGCGGTGACTGGGCACGCGGTGACTGGGCACGCGGTGACTGGGCAAGCGGTGACTGGGCATGCGGTGACTGGGCAAGCGGTGACTGGGCACGCGGTGACTGGGCACGCGGTGACTGGGCATGCGGTGACTGGGCACGCGGTGACTGGGCACGCGGTGACTGGGCAAGCGGTGACTGGGCATGCGGTGACTGGGCACGCGGTGACTGGGCATGCGGTGACTGGGCACGCGGTGACTGGGCATGCGGTGACTGGGCATGCGGTGACTGGGCAAGCGGTGACTGGGCAAGCGGTGACTGGGCATGCGGTGACTGGGCATGCGGTGACTGGGCAAGCGGTGACTGGGCATGCGGTGACTGGGCATGCGGTGACTGGGCAAGCGGTGACTGGGCATGCGGTGACTGGGCATGCGGTGACTGGGCATGCGGTGACTGGGCATGCGGTGACTGGGCATGCGGTGACTGGGCAAGCGGTGACTGGGCAAGCGGTGACTGGGCATGCGGTGACTGGGCATGCGGTGACTGGGCAAGCGGTGACTGGGCAAGCGGTGACTGGGCATGCGGTGACTGGGCAAGCGGTGACTGGGCATGCGGTGACTGGGCATGCGGTGACTGGGCATGCGGTGACTGGGCATGCGGTGGCTGGGCATGCGGTGACTGGGCAAGCGGTGACTGGGCAAGCGGTGACTGGGCATGCGGTGACTGGGCATGCGGTGACTGGGCATGCGGTGACTGGGCACGCGGTGACTGGGCACGCGGTGACTGGGCATGCGGTGACTGGGCATGCGGTGACTGGGCATGTGGTGACTGGGCAAGCGGTGACTGGGCATGCGGTGACTGGGCAAGCGGTGACTGGGCATGCGGTGACTGGGCACGCGGTGGCTGGGCATGCGGTGACTGGGCATGCGGTGGCTGGGTATGCGGTGGCTGGGCATGCGGTGACTGGGCACGCGGTGGCTGGGCATGCGGTGGCTGGGTATGCGGTGGCTGGGCAAGCGGTGACTGGGTATGCGGTGGCTGGGCATGCGGTGACTGGGCACGCGGTGGCTGGGCACGCGGTGGCTGGGCATGCGGTGGCTGGGTATGCGGTGACTGGGCAAGCGGTGACTGGGCACGCGGTGACTGGGCAAGCGGTGACTGGGCATGCGGTGGCTGGGCATGCGGTGGCTGGGCATGCGGTGGCTGGGCACGGGGTGGCTGGGCACGTGGTGGCTGGGCATGCGGTGGCTGGGCATGCGGTGACTGGGCACGCGGTGACTGGGCACGCGGTGACTGGGCACGCGGTGGCTGGGCATGCGGTGGCTAGGCATGCGGTGGCTGGGCACGGGGTGGCTGGGCACGCGGTGGCTGGGCATGCGGTGGCTGGGCATGCGGTGGCTGGGCACGCGGTGGCTGGGTATGCGGTGGCTGGGTATGCGGTGGCTGGGTATGCGGTGGCTGGGTATGCGGTGGCTGGGCATGCGGTGGCTGGGCAAGCGGTGACTGGGCATGCGGTGGCTGGGCATGCGGTGACTGGGCACGGGGTGGCTGGGCATGCGGTGACTGGGCAAGCGGTGACTGGGCATGCGGTGACTGGGCAAGCGGTGACTGGGCATGCGGTGACTGGGCATGCGGTGACTGGGTATGCGGTGACTGGGCATGCGGTGGCTGGGCATGCGGTGACTGGGCACGGGGTGGCTGGGCAAGCGGTGACTGGGCAAGCGGTGACTGGGCATGCGGTGACTGGCAAGCGGTGACTGGGCATGCGGTGACTGGGCATGCGGTGACTGGGTATGCGGTGACTGGGCATGCGGTGGCTGGGCATGCGGTGACTGGGCATGCGGTTACTGGGCATGCGGTGGCTGGGCATGCGGTGACTGGGTATGCGGTGACTGGGCATGCGGTGACTGGGCAAGCGGTGACTGGGCATGCGGTGACTGGGCAAGCGGTGACTGGGCATGCGGTGGCTGGGCATGCGGTGACTGGGCAAGCGGTGACTGGGCAAGCGGTGACTGGGCAAGCGGTGGCTGGGCAAGCGGTGACTGGGCATGCGGTGACTGGGCATGCGGTGGCTGGGCAAGCGGTGACTGGGCAAGCGGTGGCTGGGCATGCGGTGACTGGGCAAGCGGTGACTGGGCACGCGGTGACTGGGCATGCGGTGGCTGGGCAAGCGGTGACTGGGCAAGCGGTGACTGGGCATGCGGTGACTGGGCATGCGGTGACTGGGCATGGGGTGACTGGGCACGCGGTGGCTGGGCAAGCGGTGACTGGGCATGCGGTGACTGGGCATGGGGTGACTGGGCATGGGGTGACTGGGCATGCGGTGACTGGGCAAGCGGTGACTGGGCAAGCGGTGACTGGGCATGCGGTGACTGGGCACGCGGTGACTGGGCATGGGGTGACTGGGCACGCGGTGGCTGGGCAAGCGGTGACTGGGCATGCGGTGACTGGGCATGGGGTGACTGGGCATGCGGTGACTGGGCAAGCGGTGACTGGGCAAGCGGTGACTGGGCATGCGGTGACTGGGCATGCGGTGACTGGGCATGCGGTGACTGGGCACGCGGTGACTGGGCACGCGGTGACTGGGCATGCGGTGACTGGGCATGCGGTGACTGGGCATGTGGTGACTGGGCAAGCGGTGACTGGGCACGCGGTGGCTGGGCATGCGGTGACTGGGCATGCGGTGACTGGGCACGCGGTGGCTGGGCATGCGGTGGCTGGGTATGCGGTGGCTGGGCAAGCGGTGACTGGGTATGCGGTGGCTGGGCACGCGGTGGCTGGGCACGCGGTGGCTGGGCATGCGGTGGCTGGGTATGCGGTGACTGGGCAAGCGGTGACTGGGCACGCGGTGACTGGGCATGTGGTGACTGGGCAAGCGGTGACTGGGCAAGCGGTGACTGGGCATGCGGTGGCTGGGCATGCGGTGGCTGGGCACGGGGTGGCTGGGCACGTGGTGGCTGGGCATGCGGTGGCTGGGCATGCGGTGACTGGGCACGCGGTGACTGGGCACGCGGTGACTGGGCACGCGGTGGCTGGGCATGCGGTGGCTAGGCATGCGGTGGCTGGGCACGGGGTGGCTGGGCACGCGGTGGCTGGGCATGCGGTGGCTGGGTATGCGGTGGCTGGGCACGCGGTGGCTGGGTATGCGGTGGCTGGGCAAGCGGTGACTGGGCATGTGGTGGCTGGGCATGCGGTGGCTGGGCACGCGGTGACTGGGCACGCGGTGACTGGGCACGTGGTGGCTGGGCATGCGGTGGCTGGGCATGCGGTGGCTGGGCACGCGGTGACTGGGCACGCGGTGACTGGGCACGCGGTGGCTGGGCATGCGGTGGCTAGGCATGCGGTGGCTGGGCACGGGGTGGCTGGGCACGCGGTGGCTGGGCATGCGGTGGCTGGGTATGCGGTGGCTGGGCACGCGGTGGCTGGGTATGCGGTGGCTGGGCAAGCGGTGACTGGGCATGTGGTGGCTGGGCATGCGGTGGCTGGGCACGCGGTGGCTGGGTATGCGGTGGCTGGGCAAGCGGTGACTGGGCACGGGGTGGCTGGGCATGCGGTGGCTGGGCATGCGGTGGCTGGGCATGCGGTGGCTGGGCACGGGGTGGCTGGGCATGCGGTGGCTGGGCACGGGGTGGCTGGGCATGCGGTGGCTGGGCACGGGGTGGCTGGGCACGCGGTGGCTGGGCATGTGGTGGCTGGGCATGTGGTGACTGGGCAAGCGGTGGCTGGGCATGCGGTGGCTGGGCATGCGGTGGCTGGGCATGCGGTGGCTGGGCACGGGGTGGCTGGGCATGCGGTGGCTGGGCACGGGGTGGCTGGGCACGCGGTGGCTGGGCATGTGGTGGCTGGCATGTGGTGACTGGGCAAGCGGTGACTGGGCATGTGGTGACTGGGCATGCGGTGGCTGGGCATGCGGTGGCTGGGCACGCGGTGGCTGGGCATGCGGTGGCTGGGCATGCGGTGGCTGGGCATGAGGTGGCTGGGCATGCGGTGGCTGGGCATGCGGTGGCTGGGCATGCGGTGGCTGGGCACGCGGTGGCTGGGTATGCGGTGGCTGGGCATGCGGTGGCTGGGCATGCGGTGGCTGGGCATGCGGTGGCTGGGCATGCGGTGGCTGGGCATGCGGTGGCTGGGCATGCGGTGGCTGGGTATGCGGTGGCTGGGCATGCGGTGGCTGGGCATGCGGTGGCTGGGCATGCGGTGGCTGGGCATGCGGTGGCTGGGCACGCGGTGGCTGGGTATGCGGTGGCTGGGCATGCGGTGGCTGGGCATGAAGTGGCTGGGTATGCGGTGGCTGGGCATGCGGTGGCTGGGCATGCGGTGGCTGGGCATGCGGTGGCTGGGCACGCGGTGGCTGGGTATGCGGTGGCTGGGCATGCGGTGGCTGGGCATGCGGTGGCTGGGCAAGCGGTGACTGGGCATGCGGTGACTGGGCATGCGGTGGCTGGGTATGCGGTGGCTGGGTATGCGGTGGCTGGGTATGCGGTGGCTGGGCATGCGGTGACTGGGCATGCGGTGGCTGGGCATGCGGTGACTGGGCATGCGGTGGCTGGGCATGCGGTGGCTGGGTATGCGGTGACTGGGCATGCGGTGGCTGGGCAAGCGGTGACTGGGCATGCGGTGGCTGGGCATGCGGTGACTGGGCACGGGGTGGCTGGGCAAGCGGTGACTGGGCAAGCGGTGACTGGGCATGCGGTGACTGGGCAAGCGGTGACTGGGCATGCGGTGACTGGGCATGCGGTGACTGGGTATGCGGTGACTGGGCATGCGGTGGCTGGGCATGCGGTGACTGGGCATGCGTGACTGGGCATGCGGTGGCTGGGCATGCGGTGACTGGGTATGCGGTGACTGGGCATGCGGTGACTGGGCAAGCGGTGACTGGGCACGCGGTGACTGGGCATGCGGTGGCTGGGCATGCGGTGACTGGGTATGCGGTGACTGGGCATGCGGTGACTGGGCAAGCGGTGACTGGGCACGCGGTGACTGGGCAAGCGGTGACTGGGCAAGCGGTGACTGGGCAAGCGGTGACTGGGCAAGCGGTGGCTGGGCAAGCGGTGACTGGGCACGCGGTGGCTGGGCATGCGGTGACTGGGCAAGCGGTGACTGGGCAAGCGGTGACTGGGCAAGCGGTGACTGGGCAAGCGGTGGCTGGGCAAGCGGTGGCTGGGCACGCGGTGACTGGGCATGCGGTGGCTGGGCAAGCGGTGACTGGGCAAGCGGTGACTGGGCATGGGGTGACTGGGCACGCGGTGGCTGGGCAAGCGGTGACTGGGCATGCGGTGACTGGGCATGGGGTGACTGGGCATGCGGTGACTGGGCAAGCGGTGACTGGGCAAGCGGTGACTGGGCATGCGGTGACTGGGCACGCGGTGACTGGGCATGCGGTGACTGGGCATGGGGTGACTGGGCACGCGGTGGCTGGGCAAGCGGTGACTGGGCATGCGGTGACTGGGCATGGGGTGACTGGGCACGCGGTGGCTGGGCATGCGGTGACTGGGCATGGGGTGACTGGGCACGCGGTGGCTGGGCAAGCGGTGACTGGGCAAGCGGTGACTGGGCACGCGGTGACTGGGCATGCGGTGACTGGGCATGCGGTGACTGGGCACGGGTGACATGCGGTGACTGGGCATGCGGTGACTGGGCATGGGGTGACTGGGCAAGCGGTGACTGGGCATGCGGTGACTGGGCATGCGGTGACTGGGCAAGCGGTGACTGGGCATGCGGTGACTGGGCATGCGGTGGCTGGGCATGCGGTGACTGGGCAAGCGGTGACTGGGCATGCGGTGACTGGGCAAGCGGTGACTGGGCATGCGGTGACTGGGCATGCGGTGGCTGGGCATGCGGTGACTGGGCATGCGGTGACTGGGCACGCGGTGACTGGGTATGCGGTGGCTGGGCAAGCGGTGACTGGGCATGCGGTGGCTGGGCATGCGGTGACTGGGCATGCGGTGACTGGGCACGCGGTGACTGGGTATGCGGTGGCTGGGCAAGCGGTGACTGGGCATGCGGTGACTGGGCATGCGGTGGCTGGGCAAGCGGTGACTGGGCATGCGGTGACTGGGCATGCGGTGACTGGGCATGCGGTGACTGGGCACGCGGTGACTGGGTATGCGGTGGGGGCAGCGGTGACTGGGTATGCGGTGGCTGGGCAAGCGGTGACTGGGCATGCGGTGACTGGGCACGCGGTGACTGGGCATGCGGTGGCTGGGCAAGCGGTGACTGGGCATGCGGTGGCTGGGCAAGCGGTGACTGGGTATGCGGTGGCTGGGCATGCGGTGACTGGGCATGCGGTGACTGGGCACGCGGTGGCTGGGCACGCGGTGGCTGGGCATGCGGTGGCTGGGTATGCGGTGACTGGGCAAGCGGTGACTGGGCACGCGGTGGCTGGGCATGCGGTGGCTGGGTATGCGGTGACTGGGCATGCGGTGGCTGGGCAAGCGGTGACTGGGCAAGCGGTGACTGGGCAAGCCGTGACTGGGCAAGCGGTGACTGGGCATGCGGTGGCTGGGCACGCGGTGACTGGGCAAGTGGTGACTGGGCAGCGGTGACTGGGTATGCGGTGACTGGGCACGCGGTGACTGGGCACGCGGTGACTGGGCACGCGGTGGCTGGGCATGCGGTGGCTGGGCATGCGGTGGCTGGGCATGCGGTGGCTGGGTATGCGGTGGCTGGGCAAGCGGTGACTGGGCACGGGGTGGCTGGGCATGCGGTGGCTGGGCACGGGGTGGCTGGGCATGCGGTGGCTGGGCATGCGGTGGCTGGGCACGGGGTGGCTGGGCACGCGGTGGCTGGGCATGTGGTGGCTGGGCATGTGGTGACTGGGCAAGCGGTGACTGGGCATGTGGTGACTGGGCATGCGGTGGCTGGGCATGCGGTGGCTGGGCATGTGGTGGCTGGGCATGTGGTGACTGGGCAAGCGGTGACTGGGCATGTGGTGACTGGGCATGAGGTGGCTGGGCATGCGGTGGCTGGGCACGCGGTGGCTGGGCACGCGGTGGCTGGGCATGCGGTGGCTGGGCATGAGGTGGCTGGGCATGCGGTGGCTGGGCATGCGGTGGCTGGGCATGTGGTGACTGGGCATGCGGTGACTGGGCATGCGGTGACTGGGTATGCGGTGGCTGGGCATGCGGTGGCTGGGCATGAGGTGGCTGGGCATGAGGTGGCTGGGCATGCGGTGGCTGGGCATGTGGTGGCTGGGCATGTGGTGGCTGGGCATGAGGTGGCTGGGCATGCGGTGGCTGGGCATGTGGTGGCTGGGCATGAGGTGGCTGGGCATGCGGTGGCTGGGCATGTGGTGGCTGGGCATGCGGTGGCTGGGCATGAGGTGGCTGGGCATGAGGTGGCTGGGCATGAGGTGGCTGGGCATGAGGTGGCTGGGCATGCGGTGGCTGGGCATGCGGTGGCTGGGCATGCGGTGGCTGGGCATGGGGTGGCTGGGCATGCGGTGGCTGGACATGCGGTGGCTGGGCATGGGGTGGCTGGGCATGCGGTGGCTGGACATGCGGTGGCTGGGCATGCGGTGGCTGGGCATGCGGTGGCTGGGCATGCGGGCTACATGACCCAGCCAAAAGCAACCTCCTTGCCCTGCCGGAAGAGCTCAGACCTTAAAACAAGGATATCCAAACTTTTTGCAAAGAGGGCCAAATTTGATAAAGTGAAGATGCCCAGGGGCCAATTGTTCCTTCTAACATTTTTTTAACCACAAAAGTTACGTGAAAATACACACACTGTTATAAAACACTTTTCATTGTCACAATTACCTTTATTTTTCAAATGACAATGTAACCAAATATAAGCCACTCAGGCAGACGGGAACAACTCTAAAAACACTATTCTGCCTTTCATTCAGTCAGATAACATTGAACAAACTGTATAGAATACCTTAAATTTCCATGAGTTAAATATCTTTGCCTCATGAACATTTTAAACAGGAGTTATAAGTAATGCAAAATGGTCTGTTATCATTCAACTTTAAAACAAGTAAATGTTGCCCTTGTCTTTTACAAGATCTTTCAGAAAGCAATAGTTTGTGTCACATCTACAGGTACATAACATCAACAGTTATAACCAAATCTTATTCAAGAGTTTAATAAAGCAAGTGCCATAAGTCAAAGTGCATTAGTGTGCTTTAGGCTTTTCACTGTTAATAGTGACAAGTGTTACCGTTCAAAACACTCAATTTCAGATTGATCAAGGAACAGATAACTTGCTGACACTAACGAGAAGGGTGATACTGAGATCTAGATTTCAGTAAAGAGACCAGGTCTGGCTTGAGGGCAGTGGCTGAGATCCGTAAAATGCCACGCAAGTGGGAGTCACTCATCCTTGACCTCAATCGGTTCTTGTTTAAGTTCATGATTGAGAATGTTTGCTCACACAAATATGTGGAGCCGAATAAGCTCAGCATTTTCTTAGCGAATGACCGCATTTCTGGAAACCTGCTTTTGTCCAGCTGCCGGTAAAAGTGAACAAGAGAACACTGCTGGTGTTTCACTCATCGTCACACTGCAGCTCAATGAGCTCCAGCTGCAGCTGTGGAGGAGCATCATCAGGGTCCACGGAGAAGGGAGAAGAGAAAAGCAACATGTCCTTTCAATAACTGCAAAGTCCCGAAAGCGTTTGTTAAATTCCACAGAAAGAGATGCGATAGCTGTTGCATAACTCTTCATTTGCGCACCGATGTTGTCCTGTGGGAAACTGGGAAGTGCGCGGTGCAGGGCTCTGTTTGGGACAAGTGTCTTTGGAAAAGTTGCAGTTTGGTTCCAAAGGCCTTGATGTGAGCATATAGCTGGCTCACCACTGCATCTTTTCCTTGAAGATTATTATTCAGCGCATTCAGATGCTTCGTTATGTCAACCAAAAAAAAGCCAGATTTGCCAGCCATATAGGATCGGACAGTTCTTCCATTGGTTGTCCCTTCTCACCCAAAAAATGCCCAATTTCCTCTTTGAGAGAGAAAAATCGCTGCAGTGCGGACCCCCGACTTAGCCACCTCACATCGTTGTGATATATTACATCACCGTATTCAGCCTCGATGTCACGCAAGAACTGCTGAAACTGTCGGTGGTATAGAAATTTAGAGCGAATAGAATTGATTGCCTTTGCCACTGGTTTCATAACATCGTCAAATTTGAGATGTTTGGCGCAGAGAGCCTGCTGGTAAATGATACAGTGAAGTTTAATAGCGTTGCCTGCTTCTTCGCTGACTTTATTGCAGATCAGTGTGGACAATCCACTTCGCTCGCCAGCCATGGCAGGCGCACCATCGGTAATGATCCCAGAAACATTACTCCATGCTAGTTTCATATCATCAACAGCTTCACAAACAGAAACGAATAAATCTGTTCCTCTGGTTTGCCCTTTAAGGCTTTTGAGGTCAAGCAGCTCCTCTGTCACGTTCATGTTGTCATCAACTCCTCTTGAAAAAATAAGTAGTTGTGCAGTGTCAGATGCATGGTGCTTTCATCGCAGGCTGATGAGAAATAATCAAAAGCCACTCCCCTGTCCCCCAGTTGTTTCTGAATATCTGACGATATGTCCTCAACTCTCCGTGCCAGTGTTGCGTGCCAGGCAAACATTAATACATTCTTGCTTCTTCTCGGGGCAAATGTTTTCCACCATTTTCGTGACACAGTCTTTGATAAACGCACCTTCAGTAAAATGTTTGCCATGTTTAGCTATTAACATGTCCACTTCGTAGCTGGCTTTGGTGATGTTTTCCTTTGACTCACAGGCCCGCATGAAGAATCACTGTTGCGATGCCAGAGCAGCTTGAAGTTGCTTTACTTTTTCAGCGCGGTCACTCCCTGTTAGCTTGTCGTATGTTGTAGCATGTTGAGTCTCGTAGTGTCTCTTTACGTTGAAATCCTTAAACAAGGCAACCGTCTCTTTACAAATCAGACAAACACAATTGCCTCGATTTCCAGTGAAGAAGTATTGTAATTCCCACCGCTCCTGAAAGCGGCGGCCCCTCACTGTCAACTTTTCTCATTTTTTTGCCGTCGCCATGGGCAGAAATGATTCAAGAAGGGTTCGTGGCACGGATGGAGAGCCAGATAGCATTAGAATGGTGCTGCCACCGTGTGGCGGAAGGAGGAATTACATCTTTAAAGTTTCATGATGTATTTATTCTGACAGAGCTAGCGAGTCATAAGTAACACATTATAAGACCGAAGCTACGGGCCGTATGACATGCCTGGTTTAAACTATTGTCACTGTAGTGCGTATTTAATGTGGCGCTGCACTCTGATGTTGTAGGAGAAAACATTTATTAAAAGTCTATTTAATTAAGTAGAACGCGTTGTCTGTATTCATTTATAAAGTTGATGTGACGTCACATTTCTCAACCCCCCTCCCCCATCACAAATGTCTGACCCCCCCCCTAGGTGCGTGACGGCCCCAATACCAACAAGATTAGATGACATCTTTTAATCCGTTGCACCAAAAGTAACCAATGGAGGGTGTACGAGCCGACCCTCACTGTCGTCTTTTTGTGCTTGTTGTTGTGACGTTTCGAGCCCGTGCCCTCCACAAATGGGCATCTGTGAAAAGGAGCTTTCAAACTCATCGGATTTCTGCTGCAGTCAAAATACACATCCTGATATGAGTTGGCACTAATCATACACACAAAGTGCTCGCCACGAATGAGCCACAATCCTTCGCTAATCACGTCAGGGAACATGAACACAATCTACACCATGGGAACCTCATTTGCCAGTAAAAATATGATAATTGGTTTTTTACCCTTCTATCTGGCAACAAAACTGACACCTTTTTACAAGGAGTCATGTTTGCATAGACCACAATACCTGCAGTCGTATTACAAACAAAACACACAACTCTGATAATGTACGCACTGTCCTTGAAGTTGATTGGTCCACACCCGAGACAGCTTTCCTTAGAGCCTAGTCTCACATGGTGTTGGACCAGATGACGCCAAAAGGCATGTGAGACTAGGCTCTAAGGAAAGCTGTCTCGGGTGTGGACCAATCAACTTCAAAGACAGTGCACATACATTATCAGAGTTATGTCTTTTGTTTGTATTATGACTGCAGGTATTGTGGTCAATGCAACATGACTCCTTGTAAAAAGGTGTCAGTTTTGTTGCCAGATAGAAGGGTAAAGAACCAATTATCATGAACCACAATCACGCGAACTCCGTTCACCATCCTCGCGGCAGCGGCTTTTAGCTCGCTATCGAACAAAGATGGCGGCTATCGAACAAAGATGGCGACCACCACGTCGCGCGGCGCTTTCGGATGCGCTTCTGCGGCCGTCTGGAACGCTCTTGCAGCCGATATTTGGAAGCCCACTGAGGCTGTGCACGTTCAAAGCGTCGCTGTACGGTGCTTTTCCTGGAATATTTTTGCTACTTTTGCTGGATTTTTCTGTTTGCGCAAAGTCACTTTAAGATGTTTTCTTGTTCATGTTTTTGTTTTTTGTTTGTTGCGGTTGCACCCGATTCAAGAGCCGAATTGCTCACAGGGCTACACCAAATACATGAAACTGAAAAACTGAAATCAACTAGATAGAAGACTAATTTCTTCAAAAATGATTTGTGTTTAGTTCGTTTTCCTTCCCCCGCACCGACAGTTAGTATGGCTGGCTACGTACGGTGCGAAAGTAGTTAAACATACACACATACAAATGCTGAAACTTCACTTTATCATACGCATTATCAGTGGAACCCTAGCACTCATGCATACCGGTCTGCGCACAAAGTCAGCTTTGGACGAGGGTAGCTTTTGCTGAATTCCCCCCAAAAATGTAATGAAATTGACAGAAAACAAAAAGGCTATACAATGCGAAAGAAGCTCATACGTACGTAGTGTAATAGCGCTGGCTGGTGACCATCAGCGGCAACTGCGGTGTACAAACAGTGCACACGCCGGTGAGCATATGCACGGTGTGTGTGTGTCGGCAGGGCGGAGGAATTTGGCCAAGGGTCACGAAAGGCCCATTTGGGAGCCCCTGGTACCTAAAAGCTCGTCTCGTCATAGCTGTCGTCTCGTTGCCATCGTCGCTGCCATCTTCGTTTGATCGCAGCGACGAGAGACCCATATTCAGAGAGACCCATAGATCCGCAGAGGGAGAGAAATCTGCGCAACCACCACTGGGAGAGAGTCACCACAAACTCCAAATGTACAGCGGCAGGCATCAGGGTCAGGATCGAACCCACGACCTCCTGCACACCAGGCGAGGCAGTTAACATCTCGCCAAACTCCGCACCCGTCCAAGAGACTACATCACCCTAAAGATTCCAATCCCTTCAGTGGCTCCCAATACCAATTTTGGAGTAATTTCAAGATCGCATTGGCATCGAAAATCAGCAAAAACGGACAAGGTGATGTCCACCTCAAAGAAATGGAGCTGTGAGATCAGAAGCTACAGTGACCATGAGCGATGTAGAGTGCACGAGGAGGCCTTCATCCAGCAGTTTGTGTGGCTGGCTATGATGAAAGTTGATGGGCACTTAATTGTATAGCCACCATTGCTGATATTATCTCAGTTATGAAAACTCAACAGTGACGGGGCAATCCACACTTGAGTGGCTTGACTGGCTTCCACCTCGAGTCGTCTGGATCTTTGACGATCCTGCATCAGAGAACGTCGCAAGGAAACGGGGCGAGAGGCAAAACATTCAGCGATCAACACAGCGGCAGGAGACTTGTGCGACTGCTGTGATAGCAAACTGGATTTGAAGCTTTCGTGACTGCAGGAATTACTCTTTGGTTCTGTCGGTGAAGTCGCGTAGAACGAAAATAAATTTAATAATAGAGTACGACGTTTCGATTGCAAAACAAGCAAGCGTCATCAGGTAGAACTCAATTTTATAGACAAAACACAGACACGGAGACACACAAGCAGAGAGACACACAACACAGACACACAACACAGACACACAACATAGACACACAGAGAGAGACCCACAGAGACACAGAGAGAGGCACACAACACAAACACACAACATAGACACACAACATAGACACACGTGTCTATGTTGATGACGGCTGCTTGTGTTGCAATCGAAACGTCGTACTCCATGATTTAATCTATTTTCTCTCTACGTGACTTTACCGAAAGAACCACAGAGTTCTGTTATAGCAAGTCAAGTCAAAGGTAAGTTCCTGCTCAAATTAGAATTGAGGTACAGACCTGAGAGACACATAACATAGACACACAGAGAGAGACACACACAGAGACACACAGAGAGACACACAACATAGACACACAGAGACACACACAGAGACACACAGAGAGACACACAACATAGACACAGAGAGAGACACACCACAGAGAGAGACACACAACATAGACACACAGAGACACATAGACACACAGAGAGAGAAACACACAGAGACACACAGAGAGAGACACAAGCAGAGACACAGAGAGAGACACACAGAGAGAGACACACAGAGACACACAGAGAGAGACACACACAGAGAGAGACACACACAGAGACACACAGAGAGAGACACACAACATAGACACACAACACAGACACACAGAGAGAGACACACAGAGAGAGACACAACATAGACACAAAGAGAAAGACACACACAGAGACACACAGAGAGAGACACACAACATAGACACAGAGAGAGACACACAGAGACACACAGAGAGAGACACACAACATAGACACAGAGAGAGAGACACACACAGAGACACACAGAGAGAGAGACACAACATAGACACACAGAGAGAGACACACAGAGACACACAGAGAGAGACACACACAGAGAGAGAGACAACACAGAGACACACAGAGAGAGACACACAGAGAGAGACACACACAGAGAGAGACACACAACATAGACACACAACACAGACACACAGAGAGAGGTGCAGACCTGAGACTGGTGGAAATTCCATAGTCCTCCTATGGTGGTCGTGGGGGGTGAATCTATCCATAGGACAATGTTGTGTATGTACCCCTTTTTAATTTTTTTAACATTTTTTTTTAAGAATTATTCTGCCAACATAGATAATATCGTTTTTTTTAATAGACGCGGCAACGTGGGAACGAACACGCCCCCACACTTCCACAGAGGCCCCCACACTACCACAGATGTGCGCACACCTCATTTCAAAGGAAAGAGGGCATGAAAGAGGGTAATCAAGATCATAAAAACTCCCCTAAATTCACACAAGAGGAACAAGGGAGGGGGAAATTGCAGGCGGGGGGGGGGGGGGTCAGCAGGACATCCTTTTGTTAAAAAAACCCCACAGAACCAGGCACCACGGAGGAAGAGATAATTATATTCTTAACAAAGAAACAGCATTGAGGACAGAAAGCACAGACGGGTCTTTGAACCATGTTAGATACACAAAGTTACCAACTTAACCATGAAGATTAAGCAAACAGTATCCATCCTCACTCCAATTGAAAACCAGACTACAGTCTGCACCAGAATCGCGACCCATCATTGTTAATTAAATACTGACATTATTTACCTTTAAAGAATATCTACACGGCCGGGCCGAAACATCAAAGAATAATTATGGCATCTATTTCGCTCCAAAACAAAATTCCTAGCCGGGATATCAGATTAAATAATCACAAGAAGTCAAATAATAAGTACGGAATTAAAGTAGAAGAGAAATCAAGGGCGGATAAGGCTCTCAAAATTAACCAAACACAACACCCCAAGCGAGCAACACGGCCGTCTTTGTCTTCCCGAGAGGATCTCTACACTCACACAACAAAGCCAATAAAACTCCGGGCAATGGCTCAAAGGAAATTAACACGTCTTCAGAAAATAAATAAATAAGCGCATGCGCCGGGTGCTCCCACCGTGGAAACAACCGCCTTTGTCTCCCCACAACACGGACAGCAAAAATTGCACACGCGAGGAAATAACATTTCCATGAGAGATCGGGTCACGATGAAACATCGTGAACACGGTTTCGGCATAACTGGGCATAATGGAAATAAGTCGCATTTCAACTTCCAAACCAAAAACAACTTAAGCTGTGTGAGACAAAAGATATGATCCCCGAGCAAGGGAGGGAATAATTAAGCTCGCTTAACGCGTAGGTTTTCGCGACAAATATTATTCAATAACAAAACATGGATTCGAATGTTTTTTTATACATAACTCGACGCGAATCATCGGTCTGGCTAATGGATAACTTTGGTGGCGCCTTCACGAGGCCCCCACCCCTTTCTTCCAGAACGACACACAGCGGTGTCTTCAAAGCTAATAAACACACGGACGGACACACACACGGACGCAGATGGTCCACCCCCACAGGGATGTTTTATGACAGACTTTGAACAACTCGGGAAACGGAGTGGAATTTACAGATATAAACCGAAGGAAAATCCATTCAAAGCATCTCGTCCGGGCCACGGGCCCCACCAGCAGATCGCCAGGGCTCGGAGCCCCATCTCGTCCGGGCTAAGGCCCACCAGCAGATCATCCGGGCCACGAGCCCCATCTCGTCGCCAGGGCTTCGGCTCCACCACAAATCGCCAGGGCTCTGAGCCCCATCTCGTCTCCGGGCTAAGGCCCACCAGAGATCTCCAGGGCGACAGCCATCTCTCCTCGTCGCCGACAACGAAGAAGTTTTCGTCATCCAGAATGACGAGGTTCGCGGAGTAGCGACGCGCAGCTACAAGCCGAGGTCTGCACCACCTGAGAAGAATCGCTACCCTGAGTCGCAGAGCTGCGAGTGAAGCCAACAAAGACGCCAACGTCCACCCTGCCACGAACGAAGCATCGCTCCTCGTCAGAGTGACGACCAGCGAACAACCCGCAGGAAAGGCGGAGATCGCTGAACGAGCGCCACCGTGCGCCACCGTGCGCCACCGTGCGCCACCTTGCGCCACCGTGCGCCACCGTGCGCCACCTTGCGCCACCGTGCGCCACCGTGCGCCACCGAGCGACAACGAGCGACACCCGGATCGACCAGCATCAACCAAAACCGACTCGTCATCCCGCCGTGGAGAAAAAGAGTCAAAGTCTTCTGAACGAGCGCCGCCGCTCACCTCACAGCGGAGAAAGTCTCAGCTGCCGCTCGCACAGACAACAGAGAGGTCGTATCGCTCCCCACATACAGACTCAAGGAAACAGAGAAAATCTTGTCAAACCAGTTCCTTTGTCAAAGAGTCTCGAAGAAGAATTAATTAAAACAGAGCCAGATTAGCTCTCCCGCAACACGCCCTCACCCACCAGTATATACATACACTTTTGGGATACAATAAGTGCTTTTTATTACCGCAAAATGAAGTGTGTCATGCTTGTTTCAAACTCGGCCAGTCGCCGATTGTGATCGATGAAAAAAAACCGAACTAATGAGATGCCTGGTTGTTAGGAGGGTTTTTAGTCATTCAGTTCGTTAAATGCATAAGAGTTTTGAGTCATTCATTTTAGTCAAACGCATAGTCTCGTAATTGCATAAGAATTTTAGTTATTAATATTAATCGAATGCATGATATCGCAAATGCATAAGTGTTTGGTTATTCATGAATTATTGACGCATGTTTGACCTGCATGATAGAATGCCACGTGTTTGTTAGAATAAAATTGTTATCAGAGAAGCATATCGAGTGTTCCTTCCAAGTCCATGCAAAACTATCTTATTCATAAGAGCTGTTACCTGCGATGAGATATGAAAATGGAGACCTAAAATACTATAACACCCACTAGGATAATCGGTAAATGAATCTATGATAATCGTGTTATCCTGATTGATAACTCTGGATAAACGAAACTAAGCAAATTATCATAACTGCACACATTAACATAATCGCAAGCCTCCGCATAAATTACTACGATTATCTCCGTGATTATCATAATGTATGCATATAATTACACTCATTATCATAATTTATGCATAGTAATACACACATTAACATAATTAATGCGATTTGCGCATTTTTTGGAAAATTATTCATTTTTATTATTTTTATAAAAATTTCATAACCCAACACATACAACAACAACAACCACTTGATTTTCACAGGGTTCATCAGCTGAGGATTGTCAAGACGATGGCTAGGAGATGTTGACTACCTCGCCTGGTCTACAGGAGGTCGTGGGGTCGATCCCGACCCTGACGCCTGCTGCTGCTGTATATTTGGAGTTTGCGTGTCTCTCATCATCATCATCACGGTGGCTAGGAGATGTTAACTACCTCGCCTGGTGTGCAGGAGGTCGTGTGTTTCTCTCTCTCTCTCATCATCATCACGGTGGCTATGAGATGTTAACTACCTCGCCTGGTGTGCAGGAGGTCGTGTGTTTGCGTGTCTCTCTCATCATCATCATCACGGTGGCTAGGAGATGTTGACTACCTCGCCTGGTCTACAGGAGGTCGTGGGGTCGATCCCAACCCTGACGCCTGCTGCTGTATATTTGATGTATTATCATTTACTGAACTATTAAACGAAACTACAACAAAACCATTTTTATTTGACCAGGTGTCACGCCCAGGCTGAGCTGTATAGTTCCCTTTCAGAAGCGACTTGGCCATCGCAAATGATAGCTCAACGAAGGGGATTATCGTCATCAAGTTGCCATTTATAGCAGCAGCCGAATTATAGTAATAGCGTTTTACCCTTCTATCTGGCAACAAAACTGACACCTTTTTTTACGAGGAGTCATGTTTGCATTGACCACAATACCTGCAGTCGTAATGCAAACAAAAACACAACTCTGATAATGTATGCACTGTCCTTGAAGTTGATTGGTCCACACCAATCAACTTCAAGGAAAAAAAAGGTGTCAGTTTTGTTGCCAGATAAAAGGGTAAAAAAACAATTATCATATTTTTTCTACTGACAAATGAGGTTCCAATGGTGTAAATGCTTCACCCGAGCTCTCATACTCTGATGGTGCATTGTCTTTGAGTTGTGCGCCTTTTGGCGTCATCTGGTCCAACACCATGTGAGACTAGGCTCTAAGGAAAGCTGTCTCGGGTGTGGACCAATCAACTTCAAGGACCATGTGAGACTAGGCTCTAAGGAAAGCTGTCTCGGGTGTGGACTAATCAACTTCAAGGACCATGTGAGACTAGGCTCTAAGGAAAGCTGTCTCGGGTGTGGACCAATCAACTTCAAGGACCATGTGAGACTAGGCTCTAAGGAAAGCTGTCTCGGTGTAGACCAATCAACTTCAAGGACAGTGCATACATTATCAGTATCAGAGTTGTCTTTTTGTTTGCATTTTGACCGCAAGTGTTGTGGTCAATGCAAACATGACTCCTTGCAAAAAGGTGTCAGTTTTGTTGCCAGATAAAAGGGTAAAAACTATCACTATATCTTGCTACTGGCAAAGGAGGTCTCATAATGTAAAGCAGCCAAATTATCTAAACGCGTGATGTTGATTCTAAACGTGGAGGTAAAATTCCGGGGAAAAATCCACGCAACCACGAGAGAGAGAGAGACGCAGACTCCAAATACACAGCAGCAGGCATCGTCAGAATCGGGTCGAACCCACGACCTCCTGCACACGAGGCGAGGTAGTCAACATTTACCTATTCACCATGGCCTCAGGGTCGGGATCAAACCTCTGACCTCCTGCACACCACGCGAGGTAGTCAACATCTCCTAGCCACCACGGTGTCAGGGTCGGGGTCGAACCCACGACCTCCTGCACACCAGGCGAGGTAGTCAACATCTCCTAGCCACCATGGTGTCAGGGTCGGGATCGAACCCACGACCTCCTGCACACCAGGCGAGGTAGTCAACATCTACCTAGCCACCATGGTGTCAGGGTCGGGTCGAACCCACGACCTCCTGCACACCAGGCGAGGTAGTCAACATCTACCTAGCCACCATGGTGTCAGGGTCGGGGTCGAACCCACGACCTCCTGCACACCAGGCGAGGTAGTCAACATCTACCTAGCCACCATGGTGTCAGGGTCGGGGTCGAACCCACGACCTCCTGCACACCAGGCGAGGTAGTCAACATCTACCTAGCCACCATGGTGTCAGGGTCGGGGTCGAACCCACGACCTCCTGCACACCAGGCGAGGTAGTCAACATCTACCTAGCCACCATGGTGTCAGGGTCGGGGTCGAACCCACGACCTCCTGCACACCAGGCGAGGTAGTCAACATCTCCCTAGCCACCATGGTGCTTACCGAGGTTGTCCAGCCACACGCGCAACTGCTGAGGGTAGTGGTCTTGCACGGCTCTCAGAGCCACCAGAAGCTTCTGGTAGCCCGCCTCCCCGTCGATGAAATGGTCGAGGATGTAGGCGGCGCACTCGTCCTTGCTCTCCATGTTCTTGGCCGTGATGTAGAACGAGCGCTGGGCGTACCACTTGCTGTCGATCTCGTCAAGCAGCAGCGAGGGTCGAGGGCGATCCACGCCTTGAGTTCATCCTTGTTGCCCTGGACGACCGCCTCCGTCTCCTCCTCCACCACCACGATGTGGGCTTCGTTCGCTGTGGCACGGAAAGAAAATTGACGAAAAATCGTGGATATATGTTCGGTGGATTATCGATTATCCTGCGGCTTTGTAAACGAAGGGGGCGCAAGATTTTCACTACTCATCATCATTTAAGACAGCTTATTTTTGCGCATTATAATTTCTTATTTGTCGTACGTTCTATGTTTTTCAGCGTTTTAAATTCGTTTACTATGTGAGATTGGAAAAAGGAAACGGAAAAATAGACAAAAATAAATATGCTACTGTTCCGTTGTTACCACTCCAATTTCGAAGGCTCTGCATTTGGGTGGTGTACGTAGCACTACTTAGCTCTTGTTTCAACAACAACCGACTGTCTGACGATCGCCGAAACGATGCAGCCTTTAGACCGGCGGCTCTGGCGACTGTTTAGTTAGACTTTGTAACTTTAGTATAGTTAGATTGGCGCCTTTTGGCGTCATCTGGTCCAACACCATGTGAGACTAGGCTCTAAGGAAAGCTGTCTCGGGTGTGGACCAATCAACTTCAAGGACAGTGCACATACATTATCAGAGTTGTGTTTTTTGTTTGCATTATGACTGCAGGTATTGTGGTCCATGCAAACATGACTCATCGTAAAAAAAGGTGTCAGTTTTGTTGCCAGATAGAAGGGTAAAAATACCAATTATCAGCACACAGATAATCGAGTGTCACCTGTACTCCACGTGTTTCTTCGTTTCTCAGTCCACTTTTCCTGGTCAGGGTCACAGAGGCAACAGTATGTTGAGTAAGGCGGTCCACACCTCCCTCTCCCTGGCGACAGACTGAGCTGTTCCTGGAAGGTTTGCAGGCCAGCCGAGCGACATAGTCCCGTCAGCATTTACTGGGCCAGCCATGAGGTCTGTGCCCAGTGGGACATGCTGGTAGAGTTCCAGGGAAAGTTCGGGCTCCTTTCGATCTGGAGGAGCAGCGGCTCAACTCTGAGGCTTTCCCAGATTACCGAGCTTCTCACCCGATCACGGAGAGTGAGCCCGACAACCCTGCGTAGAAACCTCATTTTGGCCCCTTGTACCCGTGATTTCATCCTTTCGGTCATTACCCAAAGCTCATGACCATAGGTGAAGGTGGGAACGTAGATCGACCAGCAAACCGCGAGCTTTGTTGGAGAACTCAGCTCCTGGTTCTCTATCACGGAACGGTACAGCGCCTGCAACACTGCGGCCACCGCACCGATCTGACGGCCGATCTCCCGTTTCCCACTTACCATCGCTTGCGGAAGAAACCCCGAGGTACTTAAACTCCTCCACTAGGGGCAGCTGTTTCAAGGGCTGCCTCCTGAGAGGAGGGCATGTCCACCTGGTGGAGGAGCTCCTAACTAATGTTCCTTCCACCTCTCGACTATCTCCTTAGTCGAGGTCAATGTTACGCCACCCTTGCTGAGCACAGCTGGCCCACTTCCCGTCGACCCCTCCTAAGGTGGTTTGCCAGAACATCTTTGAGGCTGCCCAGTAGTCCCTCTTCATGGCCTCTACAAACTAGCCACTGCTAACGCTGCCGCCATCTTGGCAAACCGGTATTGCTCAATGGAGTCGAGAGACCTTTTCCTGAGCAAAGCTCAAAAAGACTCCGTCTTCAACTTGACAGCTTCCCTCACCGCTGGTGTCCACCAGCGGTCCTAGGGCTACCTAGGACCCGCACCCATCTTCTATCATCCCATCGCCCTGTAACAATGGAGCGTTGGCCATGCGCGCGTGTAGTGCGACTCGCAGGTTTATATGCCGCGGTCACAGCCGCCGTACCGAGAGTCTCGAGCCAAACGTTGACCTCCGGATAGCAGCTCCTGAGGTCTTGCAGCGTGCACAGGAGCTGATGGCACCTCTTCTCCTCTCCGTCGATGAAGTGGTCGAGCAGGAAGCCCGCACGCTCCAGTTCGCTGGAAATGCTCCGGGCTCTGGAGAGAATCTCCGCGGAGAGGAGTTGCTTCTTGTCCAGCTCTTTGAGCAGAGGCGAGGAGTTCTTGCCGAGCCAACGCTTCAACTCGGGTTTCTTGCCTCGGATCACGTGCAGAGCGTTCCCAGCCACGACCACGATGCGGTTATCTGCGTGAAGAAAACCACCACAAGTCGTTTTAGTTTGACGCTTTGAAGGCGGCAATCACCATCCACAATCGTGCCATGTGGACTCCCCCCCCCCCCATTTCAAACTTCTCCTGCCTTGTCATCTCACGCACTTTCCTACCTCTCCCCTCTCATCTATTAAAACTATTTTTATACCAGGTAAGGCACCATTGAGCTGTACAGTTCTGTTTCAGAAGCGACCTTTCTATCACAAATGATAGCACCTAACGAGGTGGCACAGGCAATGTCCATGCTCTTATGGAAGAACATTCCACGTTGTACATCGTTTAGTTATGAGTAGCAACTTTACAGTCCTTAACCACAACACATATTGGAGACCCCTCTCCATAACTGTAATCGTACTAGGCTTTTTAAAAAATCATATTTGATAGTGTTTAAAGTATAATAAATGTACGTAAATGTTTAATACATTTCTTTTAGATATGTTTGTAATGTTAGGCTTAGGGATTGTTCCTAGCGACACATCACATTTTATTGTTGTAGTAGATTAGTAATCAGTTAATTAGCATTGTTTCCTCTACAAGGAATTGTACTTGTAAGACGTTTCACTTAATAATACGCTTTACTCTCCCAACACACTGGTGAGCTGAAGTAGTAACTAATTGGCGTTTTGTTTATGTAACAAATCCCTTACGAACTGTCTGTCAGGTGGTGGAGAGTTACGACACATTTATACTTGCACAATCTAACCAAAAAAATATATTATGTATACTATTGGTCGCGAAAGCCTACTAGCTAAACTATTATTATTATAACGTAACCACGTAGCTTTAGTCAGGATTTTAACTTTAGTCGTGGGGTCCTATGGGAGGTGAAACAAAAACTGAAAAACCCATGTCACTGTTAACCGAGGTACCGCTGTATACATTTTGGCAGTCGCCTACAGTTTAGAGTACTGTACTCAGTAAATAGGCTTTCTTTTTCCCCTTGCTGGCTATGCCTATGCTTGCTGTTGACGTGAAGTGTGTTTTATATCGTTGCTTGACTTGCCACGGACAGTTGGAGAACCGGTTGCACCCGGACATTCTGTAACAACAAGCACACGTTGGAAACGACAGTGAAAATGTCACAATTCTTTTTTTTAGCCGTTGCAACTTCACGCGTGAAAACACACCTCATAAAAAATCACGTGGGGCAGGGAAGGGTGAGCCAACAGGCAGTGGGACATATGAGGCCCACGACTTCGTAGTCTGAGCGATGTAAACGTTGAGTTTGTGACACATTTACGCCATTTAACCCCCCCCCACCCACCCAAAAGAACGTTACTATGAGTAATTCTAGATTTGAAGCTTTCGTGACTGCAATGATTCATACTCTTAGGCTTTTTCGGTAAAGTCACGTAGGTAGAAAAATAGTAAAATTAAAATTAATAAAATTAACAAGTAATAACAGTATGAGTAATGTTGATCGCGAAAGCCTCTACCACTACGGTGTTACATTTTAAAATAAACTTCTGGGCCACCAACTCTCAAGGATGCCGAGCCTGGCTCCGTGCCTCAGAGTTGCGGTTATTTACGTCCATAAAATCTTGTGCGTGTGGTAAATTGCAATTATTATCATCATTACCTTGGCAACATAATCTGTACAACAGTATCGATTTAAAGCTTTCGTGACTGCAGGGATTCATCTTCTTGTTCTTTCGGTAAAGTCACGTAGAAGGGAAGTAATAAAATAATACAAATAAAACATAATAAAATACAATTCTCACGACGTTTCGGCCTCAACGCAAGCAGCCGTCCTCAGGTGAAGAACAGGTCTGTCGGGAGGCAGCATCTGAATGGCGCTGTCTCCCGACATTCAGACGCTGTCTCCCCGACAGACCTGTTCTTCACCTGAGGACGGCTGCTTGCGTTGTGGCCGAAACGTCGTGAGAATTATTTTATCATGTTTAATTTTTATTATTTATTACTTCCCTTCTACATGACTTTACCGAAAGAACCAAGAAGATGTACAACAGTAGTAGCGTCACTGCAAGGACCTCTTGATAAATCGTTCGAAATGAACACGGCTTCGGTTTTCTAGACCACTGGGTCACGTCACAACCGCTGCGATTGTTAATGTCGTTGACCCCTTCAAGTTCCGAGACGTCTGTAAGCAGCTTGGCGTCCATTTTGTTTAGAGAGGCGTGGCAGCGGCGCCATTTTGTTTAGAGAGGCGTGGCAGCGACGCTATTTTGTTTAGAGGCGTGGCAGCGGCGCCATTTTGTTTAGAGGCGTGGCAGCGGCGCCATTTTGTTTAGAGGCGTGGCAGCAGCGCCATTTTGTTTAGAGGCATGGCAGCGGCGCCATTTTGTTTAGAGAGGCGTGGCAGCGGCGCCATTTTTTTAGAGAGGCGTGGCAGCGGCGCCATTTTGTTTAGAGAGGCGTGGCAGCGGCGTCCATTTTGTTTAGAGAGGCGTGGCAGCGGCGCCATTTTGTTTAGAGAGGCGTGGCAGCGGCGTCCATTTTGTTTAGAGAGGCGTGGCAGCGGCGCCATTTTGTTTAGTGAGGCGTGGCAGCGGCGCCATTTTGTTTAGAGAGGCGTGGCAGCGACGTCCATTTTGTTTAGTGAGGCGTGGCAGCGGCGCCATTTTGTTTAGAGAGGCGTGGCAGCGACGTCCATTTTGTTTAGAGAGGCGTGGCAGCGGCGTCCATTTTGTTTAGAGAGGCGTGGCAGCGGCGTCCATTTTGTTTAGTGAGGCGTGGCAGCGGCGTCCATTTTGTTTAGAGAGGCGTGGCAGCGACGTCCATTTTGTTTAGAGAGGCGTGGCAGCGGCGCCATTTTGTTTAGAGAGGCGTGGCAGCGGCGCCATTTTGTTTCTACGACGCCATCGGTACTCACCGCAGAGAACTGTAGCAACACGACCGCCGCCACTCTACGACAGCCGGTGCGCAGAAACCGTGCCACACACGCTCTGCCGCATGGCGGTGTGGGAGCCTCTGTACCCATCAAGTTACTTGATACGCTTAGGTTTTTTTCGGTAAAGTCACGTAGGTGAAAAATAAGTAATAAAAATAAAAAATAAAATAATAGAAATCTATGACTATTTATATTGTTTTTATTATTTATTTTTATGATAGAAATCGATTATTTTTATTGTTATTATTAACCATTTTATTTATTTATTTTAATTATATAAATCTATTATTATTTCTATTATTGATTATTATTTATAATAGAAATCTATTATTATGTCTATTATTTATTGATATTTATTATTTATTATTTATTTTTATAATGGAAATCTATTATAAAATCTATTATTTATTTATTTTATTCTTATATATTCTTACCTACGTGACTTTACCGAAAAAACCCAAGAGTATGAATCCTTGCAGTCACGAAAGCTTCACATCTAGAATTAAAGTTACTTGAATTTTTGTTTTGTTCCCAGTTCCATTTGAGAATGGAATTGAATCGGAAGGAAAACTGATGATGTACACATACGTACACGTACCTCATTGGAACGGGAAAGGGTTACTAAAGGTGCATCGGGTAGTAACAATGACGACACCTACAGCATTAACCAGGTTGGCTGCTCAACCTCAGAACTACGACCTCTGAGTACAATACATTGCGCCGAGCTCACTTAGATTTAGATTTAAAGCTGTTCGTGACTGCAGGGATTCATCTTCCTGGTTCTTTCGGTAAAGTCACGTAGAAGGGAAACAATAAAATAATAAAAATGAAACATAATAAGATCCAATTCTCACGACGTTTCGGCCACAACGCAAGCAGCCGTCCTCAGGTGAAGAACAGGTCTGTCAGACGCTGTCTCCCCGACAGACCTGTTCTTCACCTGAGGACGGCTGCTTGCGTTGTGGCCGAAACGTCTTGAGAATTGTATTTTATTATGTTTTATTGTATTATATTATTACTTCCCTTCTACGTGACTTTACCGAAAGAACCAAGAAGAGCTCACTTAGCTTCTAGATTTGAAGCTTTCGTGACTGCAAGGATTCACATTCTTAGGTTTTTTTCGGTAAAGTCACGTAGGTAAAAAAATTAAACTAATAAAAGTAAATTTAAAAAAAATTAACCTGTAAAAACAAAGTTTTTCACTATAAATCCTTTATGTGCGTGGCATCGGTTATATTTTATTATTCATTTCTGTTTTTCTTGAGTAAGAGTTTCATTTTTATCACATTGGTATTTTAAATTAAATATGATTTTTTTTTTCCTAAAAAGTGTAAAATTTTGATTTTTTTCACGAAATAAATTGTCACACAACGAGTCTGTGCAAAATGTCAGCTCGATTGGATCACGGGAAGTGGGTTAAAAACGACCGAAAGATTTGCACGGTCGTAAGCGCGCAAGCAAGCAAGCAAGTGAACCTAATATAAAGGATTTAAAAATATATATATTTCTCACTTAGCTTATCCAGCCAGGTACGTAGCTTGGGTCATAGTGTCTCTGGACGGCCCTCAGCGCCACAAGTAGCTTCTGGTAGCCCTGTCCTCCGGACATGAAGTGGTCGAGCAGGAAGCTGGCACACTCCAAGCCATCCTTCTTGTCTCTGACTTGGGTGTAGACGCGCCGCTCGATGTACCACTTGCTGTCCATTTCGTCCAGGAGGAACGTTGGGTCTTTGGAGATCCACTGGATGAGGTTGTCCCGGTTGCGAGAGATCTGCTCCTCGATGTCCTCCTCCACAACCACAATCTGTGCCTCGTCCTCTGTGGTGTGATCGTGAGGCAACGGGTTCGTAAAACAAAACAGGCCCGCACGAGGATTATGCGGTAGTTGAGCGAGATGCTTTTTGTCTTCAGCAGTTTAACAGAATCGGAAGTCATCGGGTAACCGAGAATATTTTTTGCACATCAACAAATAGCCATTTTGCCAATTTTAACATCAGGATTTCGACAACATTTTCTAAAGCAAGCTTATAATTACATCACGTACTTGATAATCATTTGCTATTTATTTGATTTTCATTATGAAAGTTATTGTGGCGCCCTGTTGCAGTCAATTAAATGTGTGGACAGACAGAGCTAAGGAATAAACTCCTTCAAGCCAATGTGGAAAGCATCAATCATACAAATTTACCATCCCTTTGCTGACTACAAAATATTGGGTTGAAAGGACCATGGGTGGATTTCCACCACCAGAGTGAAATAGTTACAGATGCAGGTGTGGGAATTATTGTCTTGTTATGGAAAACAATTCCCATACCTGAGCAATGTGGCCATGAACATCTGCAGTTTCGCAATGGATGTCTTACTTCAAATTAGTTGAGCAGCATTATATTTGCATTGACTGCTTGACGTTTTCCTGGTTCTTTCGGTAAAGTCACGTAGAAGGAAGCAATAAAATAATAAAAATAAAACATAATAAAATAAAATAATTCTCACGACGTTTCGGCTACAACGCAAGCAGCCTGAGGACGGCTGCTTGCGTTGTAGCCGAAACGTCGTGAGAATTATTTTATTTTATTATGTTTTATTTTTATTATTTTATTGCTTCCCTTCTACGTGACTTTACCGAAAGAACCAAGAAGATGGATCCCTGCAGTCACGAAAGCTTTAAATCGAAACTGCTTGACGTTGTAGAGAAGTTACCTGGCCTATCACTCCATATGAAGCTCTGGCTCATCTCAGCCTGTTAGCCTCTCTTTTCTCTATGCTTGAAAAAGATGGACACCCCTTCAAAAAAGACATGTGCTGACTTGAAACATTCAGGCTGGCCTGACTATGATACATCCTGGGTTTAACCAGACTGGAATAGATTTTGAGGAACTCCCAAATCGTTGAAAGATCTCGACAAGGTCCCCATCATCAGTTTGCTCCTCCTGCAGTGCAAGGTTACATTGGCTGGGTAATGAAGATCTCATGCCCAGCCACTGCATGCCATACCTGCTGCTGATTGATCAAATAGAGGGGGCTTAATGGGGGGGGGGCACGGAATGGGTTAGATAATCTGATGTGGTGGTACAAGAGGATGTGGAGCTGATTGGACTCGCCAATGACTGGTACTTGTGGGTGTCAATAATCGGCCTCTGGGAAAGAGGCGTCTGAAGGACGCTACTGGACATTCGGAGGCACTTGCATTCAAGCAACAATAGTGGGGCAAAGGAGATACGCTCACAATGAGTGGTGGAGTGCCAGACAAAAACAGAGCAAGATGTGGGGCCCAATTGCAATCATCAAAAGAGCCCTTAGTCAATTACGATGTTTCATCCATCAATCAGCGTTAACTTATTGTTCCAGCTCTATCTTGAACTTCAGACACTGCTAATAGTATTCTTAGCACACGTACCAAGGCGGTGAAGCCAGTGTTTGATTTCTGGATATTGTTCCTTGAGGTCTTGGAGCGTTTCCAGCAGCTTCTGACACTTCCGCTCGCCTCCGTCAATGAAGTAGTAGAGCAGCAAACACACGCCCTCCAACTGTTGGGATTCTTCTTGGCTTGGAGAGGACCTCCTTTGAGACGAACGTCTTTGCGCTCAGCTCATCCAGAAAGTACGAGGGGTTCCTGCGAGCCAACGCTTCACTCGGGTTTCTTGCCGGATCACGTGCAGAGCGTTCCCAGGACAACCACGATCTTGTTGCTTTCATCTGTCAAGAACGTGGACAACGGTTATCACGCTTCACTGTGGTAGCAAAGTGACGCCAAATTACGTCTCACCTCATGATGCCTCCTTTGCCAGTATTCAGTTATGATAATAAGGGTTTCCCCTTTCTGCAATAAAACAGTTGTTAAGATATTAAAGCACCAAATGAAACCTTTTGCAAGGAATCATGTCTGCATTAACCACATATACTTGTGGTGAAAAAAAAAAAACATGCTCTCACAGTATGTGCATTGTCTTTGAAACGGATTGTTCCACATCTTTGAGCCTAGTCTCAACAGAGGACACCAAAAGGCAAACAGCACAGTTTGCAAAGTTTTCAGTTTGGCGTTTTAACATCTTTATAATAAGAGCCTATGTCAGATTCACGTGGTGATCGGCTTTGCGGGTCCCGCTTTACAGCCAATGGGGGGAGAGCTGGGAGCATGGCCCCGGCGTGATCACGGGATGTCCGCTAGGTGATTGGTTCGGTGGCCTTGGCCTCAGCCAATGGGAAGACAAGTCAGGGGCGTGGTCCCGGGAGTTGATGGGTGATCTGGAACATTCGGCGCAGGCTATTGAGGATTGGCTGGAGGTACCACGTGACCCAGGCATTAAATAAGGGGAGAGAGGAGAGACAAGGGGTCAGACAGGGAACTAAGAGAGGGAGAGGCCACGCGCGAGTGGGGCTCCGGGTGCCACGTGGTGGTGGGTCTCTGGTGGCTGTCTGCCCGCTCCCGTTGCCTGCCAGCAACGGGAGTGTTTGTGAACTAAGAAGTGAAATAAAAGGACCGATTCTACAAGCCGTCTCCAGCGTGTTATTACATCTGTATAGCCAGAAAGGGGAAAACCCTTTTACATCGTTCACAGCAGATCACCTGGAGTTTGATCTTCCACAAAGCTCATAGTCCACCCTAAACCGCATGCTCTGCACAAACCATGGCAGTAGATGCGGATACCTGACGATGCACGAATGGAAAGTAAATAGTACTCTCCGGCAGTGTACGACTGTGGTCATCCAGGACAGACCGTACACAGCATGCAACGATGCAGCAATGCCCGATCCACAAATACAAAGAAGGAGACATCGCGGCTATACTACTCCACCATCTCTCGATGCGGTTAGCTGCTGGCTTCAACACGTGAATGTGGAATTGCCATCGTTACTTTGCCATGTACATGTACATCATCAGCCGCACGAAAGATAGCAGCTGCATTTCCATAATCAGCTGATTATGTCAACCCAACACTTACGTCATCGCCGAAAGCAGCGTCGTCCGTCCTTGTTTTTAAATCCTTTATATTAAGTTCGCTTGCTTGCTTGCTTAGAACCGTGCAAATCTTTCGGTCGTTTTTTAACCCACTTCCCGTGATCCAATCGAGCTGACATTTTGCACACAGACTCGTTGTGCATGACAATTAATGTTCGTGAAAAATTTTCCAAATTTTACACTTTTTAGGGCAATTTTTTTATATTTAATTACCAATTGCTTAATGGTGGCAGACAATCATCTGACCCATAGGTGGCAGCCATCTCAAGCCAGAGGACGAGAGGACTCTAGCCGCCACGCATATAAAGGATTTAGAATGAAAAACTTTGTTTTTACGGGTTATACTTATTTATATTTCATAGAAGCTCGTTCGTAAGTACGAGTGTTCGTAAGTCCGGCGTTCATAAGTCGAGGACTGCCTGCAAATTTCCTGCGCAACACGCAGATTATGATGTGTCACCATGCCCAGAAGACTCCTTACCTTGGCTGGAAATCACCGAATCATCATCACAATTCAACTTCGCATCTGTTGAATCAATAATTGAAGTGACATGTTAAATATTAGATCAAAACAAAATGGCCGCAATCATAAATGTCACGCAGCGCGCAAAATATTCCAGTGCAGTTGATTAAATGAGCAAATTACATCACTACTTGCGGTGCGGACATATTTATAACATCATCTGAAATTCGAACGTAAATGTCGATAACTTGCAGAGTCCTTGGTACAACATTGCATGGAAATTGTGTATCTGGTGTCTGTTGTAATGCTGAGAAGCATTGCACTGCGTTGTGAAGATGCCCCACGAGGGGCTGTGGGCTATTTCAGCAACACGTAAATGCGTGTGCAAACATCGCTCAGCCTTACGCATGATGCCACACCACAAGTTTCTGAAGAACTGCATTGTTACGGCTGTGAGACACACATCAGTGGTCAGAGGCGGAGCGAGAAGAATTGTTTGCGTACAAAAGCCAATGACTTGCAAGAGGCAAATTGGGTGGCCAAATTGAGAGCTCAGTTCCGTCACGAGCCACAAACAGCTTTCTCACTCGACCAACAAATGGACGTATTGGCCGGTACACCGGTGCAGCATAACCCAGTGGTCATCATAAAACAGTTTTTTAAAAAAGGATTTAATAACCCGTAAAAACAAAGTTTTTCACTCTAAATCCTTTATATGCGTGGCGGCTAGATTCCTCTCGTCCTCTGGCTTGAGATGGCTGCCACATATGGGTCAGATGATTGTCTGCAGTATTAAACAATTGGTAATTAAATATTTAATTTGTTTTCCCTAAACAGTGTAAAATTTTGGAATTTTTTTTTCACGAACATTAATTGTCTCGCACAACGAGTCTGTGTGGAAAATGTCAGCTCGATTGGATCACGGGAAGTGGGTTAAAAAACGACCGAAAGATTTGCACGGTCCTAAGCAAGCAAGCAAGCACGCGAACTTAATAGAAAGGATTTAAAACGACCGAAAGGTTTGCACGGTCGTAAGCAAGCAAGCAAGCACACAAGCACGCAAGCAAGCGAACTTAATATAAAGGATTTAACAAATAATAAAAATTTTAATCTGCAAATCTGTTTATCAGTCTTTAATTGACCATGTCACCAAGTTTGACGCAATTCGAAGGTTATTCAGTCTACCGAGACTCGCTAAAAAGAAAAGGGTTAGTATTGACCGATGATTTGCATCCTGTTGAATCGAGGAAACATCCGATCAAGTCTATGGCCGCAAGAGACTTTCTGATCGGGGTTACGAATCGTGGGGAAAACGAATAATTATTGCGAACAAAATACTTCTTATATTTTTAAATCCTTTACCTTAAGTTCACTCGCTTGCTTGCTTGCACGCTTACGACCGTGCAAATCTTTCGGTCGTTTTTTAACCCACTTCCCGTGATCCAATCGAGCTGACATTTTGCACACAGACTCGTTGTGCGTGACAATTTATTTTCGTGAAAATTTTTTTCCAAAATTTTCCACTTTTAGGAATTTTTTTTTCATATTTAATTTAAAATACCAATGTGATAAAAATGAAACTCTTACTCAAGAAAAACAGAAATGAATAATAAAATAAAACCGATGCCACGCATATAAAGGATTTATAGTGAAAAACTTTGTTTTTACTGGTACATTTTTTTATACCGTGCACCAGCCGTGTGCGGCCATTACGTCCAAATGCCCACCGCTGAATCAGAATATCAGAATCAGTATTTATACTGGAGAAATCCGATGAGCGCTAAAGCGCTTTTGTCATAGATATCAATTAGGGGCACGGGGTAAGAACGCTACAACAACAAACACAACAACACAAACAAGATAGTGGTGCAATGTACAAGAAATCACCCAAACACCATTGGAACCTCCTTTGCTAGGAGCAAATATGATAATTGTTTTTTTACCCTTTTATCTGGCAACAAAACTGACACCTTTTTTTNATGAGGAGTCATGTTTGCATAGACCACAATACCTGCGGTCGAAATGCAAACAAAACACATAACTCTGATAATGTGCACTGTCCTTGAAGTTGATTGGTCCACACCCGAGACAGCTTTCCTTAGAGCCTAGTCTCACATGGTGTTGGACCAGATGACGCCAAAAGGCGCACAACTCAAAGACAATGCACCATCAGAGTATGAGAGCTCGGGGTAAGAATTTACACCATTGGAACCTCATTTGCCAGTAGCAAAATATGTTTTTTTACCCTTTTATCTGGCAACAAAACTGACACCTTTTTTATGAGGAGTCATGTTTGCATAGACCACAATACCTGCGGTCGAAATGCAAACAAAAAACATAACTCTGATAATGTATGCACTGTCCTTGAAGTTGATTGGTCCACACCCGAGACAGCTTTCCTTAGAGCCTAGTCTCACATGGTGTTGGACCAGCGTATATGACACTAAACGATCCACTAAACCTACCAGGCAAAGCCCACATATTTCACTTATTTTTCAGGAGTGACCTGGCCCCAAATGATAGCAGCTCAACAAAGTGACCCCATCGATTGGACAGTCATCGCAGCAAAAATAATCGGAACAATCTCAATGCACGCTGACTCTAAATGTGCAGGGGAAAAACCGGAGGAACCGGAGAAAAGAATCCACGTAAGTGTGAACACTTCTTATCACGCAAAATAAATCCACGTGAACTCTCACCTCGATGATCGATTCCGCTTACATCTCTACAGGGACATGATCTAGCCCACGACCTCCTGTAGACCAGGCGAGGTAGTTAACATCTCTACAGGGACATGATCTAACCCACGACATCCTGTATACCAGGCGAGGTAGTCAACATCTCTACAGGGACATGATCTAGCCCACGACCTCCTGTAGACCAGGCGAGGTAGTTAACATCTCTACAGGGACATGATCTAACCCACGACATCCTGTATACCAGGCGAGGTAGTCAACATCTCTACAGGGACATGATCTAACCCACGACCTCCTGAAAACCAGGCGAGGTAGTCACCATCTCCACAGGGACATGATCTAACCCACGACCTCCTGTAGACCAGGCGAGGTAGTCACCATCTCCACAGGGACATGATTTAACCCACGACATCCTGTAGACCAGGCGAGGTAGTCACCATCTCTACAGGGACATGATTTAACCCACGACATCCTGTATACCAGGCGAGGTAGTCAACATCTCTACAGGGACATGATCTAACCCACGACCTCCTGAAAACCAGGCGAGGTAGTCACCATCTCCACAGGGACATGATCTAACCCACGATAATAGCAACAAAAATGTTCACGAATTGAATCACGAACCCGTCAATCACAATAATCGATCAAATCTTGAAGGTTGGGAAGGGTGCGGAGGGGGGTGACAATGTTAGCAAGAGGAACTTGGACACAGCGATACATACCAAGGCGTTGTAGCCACTGATCAACCCGCGGGTAATGTGGCATGCCTCTAAGGATGGACAGGAGTTGTTCACACTTCTGCTCACCGCCGTCAAGAACCAAATCGAGGAGCGAGCCTGCGCAATCTAAAGCGCCAGGCGTTCCCTTGATTCTCTCAAACTCAATGGTTGTTATGAGCCCATTGTGGTGCATCTTATCCAGCAGAGAGTCTGGGTCCTTGCTGATCCACTCCTTGAGACGAGGCTTCTTCTTCCGAATGTGCCTCAGAGATGTCCCCTCAACGGCCACGATGGACAGCTGGTCTGTAGGAGCAACAGGACAGCAGTATGTAGATTACAACACAATAATAGGACGATGTCATCACTTATGCTCTTAGGCTTTTTCAGTAAAGTCACGTTGTAATAATAGAAATAAAATGGTAAATCACGACGTTTCGGAGGCAACACAAGTCTCCGTCATCAGGTGGGACCGTCACAGCTAGATTTACTGCATCAAGTGAGGCCAAATTCCAAAAGTTTCATTCCCTGGTTACCACATTCAGATAAGCCCCTTCCCCCTTACCTGTTATTTAAGGGCTGGTCTTTAGGAATTTTACTTCTATTAATTTTATTTCTTACCTAAGTGACTTTACCGAAAAAGCCTAAGAGTATGAATCCTTGCAGTCACGAAAGCTTCAAATCTAGAATTATGTCATCACTTCTTCTTCCGATTCATGTGTCCGATGACGTGCAATGTGTCCGTCATCGGAACGAAACCGGAAGAAAAACTTAAACTAAAATAACTTCAATTTCGATGTAAAGCTTTCGTGACTGCAGGGATTCATCTTCTTGGTTCTTTCGGTAAAGTCACGTAGAAGGGAAGTAATAAAATAATAAAAATAATAATAAAACATAATAAAATAATTCTCACGACGTTTCGGCCACAACGCAAGCAGCCGTCCTCAGGTGAAGAAACAGGTCTGTCGGGAAGACAGTCTGAATGACACACCCCAGGCTTGGAGCGTCTATTTAAGCTTTAAAAGAATAAAGTTTAGCTGGAAGCATATTATATTTTTTGCGACATAGAATTGTAATGTATTACTTACTGTTAGTAGATCGGCTTATTGGAGAGTATATTTAGCATACTGATGATACTATGTAGTTTATACTTTAGTTGTTTGCGTGATGGTTTAGTTACTGCAGCTACATACTATTAACATTCCTTCACTTCATTAATGCTACCCCTATCCCCCTCCCTTTGATGCTGCTAATCCTGCATAATGCACGGGCATAATGACTTTATACCCTCCTACCACTCCTACGCATTTCACAAGTAGAACTAATCCCATATCTGCATTTCCCATAAATATGCTAAATTCCTATTGAATGCAAATTATTTTGTCAAGGCGCTCTTCCACCTCCATCCCAGCAGCTTAAATAGACGCTCCAAGCCTGGGGTGTGTCATTCAGACTGTCTTCTCGACAGACCTGTTCTTCACCTGAGGACGGCTGCTTGCGTTGTGGCCGAAACGTCGTGAGAATTATTTTTTTACTTTTATTTTTAATTATTTTATTATTTCCCTTCTACGTGACTTTACCGAAAGAACCAAGAAGATAATCTCTGCTTGTTACCTGTATAAAAGACACCTGTTCACAGAAGCAATCAATCAATCAGATTCCAAACTCTCCACCATGGCCAAGACCAAAGAGCTCTCCAAGGATGTCAGGGACAAGATTGTAGACCTACACAAGGCTGGATTTTTTCTTGTTATTCTGTCTCTCACTGTTCATATTCTTAGGTTTTTTCGGTAAAGTCACGTAGGTAAAAAATAAAATTAATGAAAGTAAAATAAATTAAATAAAAAATATTTTTTTATTTTATTTTTACCGAAAAAACCTAAGAATATGAATCCTTGCAGTCACGAAAGCTTCAAATCTAGAATTCTCACTGTTCAAATAACCTACCATTAAAATGATAGACTGATCATTTCTCTGTCAGTGGGCAAACGTACAACATCAGCAGGGGATTAAATACGTTTCTTTCCCTCCCGTAACTTCTTACCAAGCTCGTTGAAAAACCCTCCATGTGCTGGTACTTGTCTTTCACGGCGTAAAGGGAGTCCAGGAACTTCTGGCACGCCATCTCTCCAGCGGTGAGGAAGACCTCGATCAGAAAGCCGACGCAGTCTTCACCGCGCGCGATCAGTTTAGCGTCGTTGTACTCTCCCGCGAGATGAGGCCCCTGCTGTCGAGCTCATCCAGGAGACACGCGGCGTTCCTTCCGACGTCTTCACTGAGCTGCTGCCGTTTCTCCTCGAGCAGCTGCTGTCGCTTGCCATAGCTCTTGGTCTGTCACGGCAAGACGAACGGTCACTCGTGGAGTCACCGAAACCGGGATGAACACCGTACGGAGCACAACCGTGCCAATCTGTGGGTCTCTGTGGGTCTCTGTGGGTCTCTGGGGTCTCTGGGGGTCTATGTGGGTTTCTGTGGGTCTCTGTGGTCTCTGGGGTCTCTGGGGGTCTCTGTGGGTCTCTGGGGTCTATGTGGGTTCTGTGGGTCTCTGTGGGTCTCTGGGGGTCTATGTGGGTCTTTGTGGGTCTCTGGGGGTCTATGTGGTCTCTGTGGGTCTCTGTGGGTCTCTGGGGTCTCTGGGGTCTCTGTGGGTCTCTGGGGTCTCTGGGGGTCTCTGGGGTCTCTGTGGTCTCTGGGGTCTCTGGGGTCTATGTGGTCTCTGGGGGTCTATGTGGGTCTCTGTGGGTCTCTGGGTCTATGTGGGTCTCTGTGTGGGTCTCTGGGGCTCTGGGGGTCTATGTGGGTCTCTGTGGGTCTATGTGGGTCTCTGGGGTCTATGTGGGTCTCTGGGGTCTATGTGGGTCTCTGGGGTCTATGTGGGTCTCTGTGGGTCTCTGGGGGTCTCTGGGGTCTCTGGGGTCTCTGGGGTCTCTGTGGTCTCTGGGGGTCTCTGGGGTCTATGTGGGTCTCTGGGGTCTCTGGGGGTCTATGTGGGTCTCTGTGGGTCTCTATGGGTCTCTGGGGTCTCTGGGGTCTCTGGGGTCTCTGGGGTCTCTGTGGTCTCTGGGGGTCTATGTGGGTCTCTGTGGGTCTATGTGGGTCTCTGGGGTCTCTGGGGGTCTATGGATGTCTCTATAAATGTTTCTATGGGTGTCACAAGGTGTCTGTGTGTCTCTATGGGTGTCTCTGTGTGTCTCCGTGTGTGTGTGCTGAACTTCTTTCACACCATACATAGCCAACCCTGCCAATCGGAGGTGCGGTATAGCGACTTACTTGACTTAAATCATTCGAGAGTGACATGTACACCTTTCCGTATTCTGTACGGGTTCCTGCAAGGCACAGTTTTAAGTGTTTAGATTTATTTTTTAATATTTCTTTTACCAGCTGTGTAAGGCCCCCCCCCCCCCCCNACTGAGTTGTGGAGTTGTTTTTCTTTCCAGGAGCGACCCTGGCCATCACATGGGTGAGGAATCACAACGCGGTGGGCGGGGAATGACTCCTCAGGAGATGTGGGCGTTCAATAACAACTCCACACCGCTGTTATCGCTTCAGCACTCTGGTTTAAGCGCGAGCTGCAGACACTTTTTCACTTTTTCCCCGACCCTGTCAAGTTCCAGTTCATGTACTAGGTGTAGCCCTGTGAGCCATTCGGCTCTTGAATCGGGTGCAACCGCAACAAACAAAAACTAAAACATGAACAAGAAAACATCTCGTAGTGACTTTGTGACTTTGTGCAAACAGAAAATCCAAGAAAAGACAGCAAAATATTGCAGAAAAAGCACCGTACACCAACGCTGTGTGCAAAAATCCCAGTGGGATGCAAGTCAAACAACAACAACCACAAGACAACTTAGATTAAGGCCATCAGTCTAACTCTGTACTACAACAAACAAACATGGCCAAACCAAAAAACTTTTCGAAAATCACCAAAATAAAGCCATGAAAGCAATGAAACAGTGCAAGTCATAGGAACTGTGACCGAATTTTCACAATAAACGACATAAACAACATGTACTACCAAACTCTGCAGCCACAGCTGGCTACATCAGTCACTCCATCAGTCACTGTCAAGTACGTATTCATAGCAGCAGCAGCAGCAGTAAAATGCAAAATAGCGAGTTGAAAGCGGGATTATGGTGAGACTTGAGGGCAAAGCGGACAGCCAGGGGCAGCCAGTATCAAAGTGATGAAAAATAAGAAAGGTCAAATAAGTAGTTGGTCAACGCGAGCTATAAATGCCTTGATAGTGCATTGTCTTTGTGCTGTTCGCCTTTTGGCGGTGTTCTCTTGTCTGACACTTGTAGTGAGACTAGGCCATAAAGAAGATATACATATGTTAGTGAGACATTATGCCTGTTAGTGTAAATGTCTTTACATTAACAGGCTAAATATCTCACTAACATAGCTGCTGCTCCCTTTTCCTCGATGCGGCGGTGGCGCTCGTTGTTTAATCGGCTGAATGTCTCTCATCAACACAGCCGCTGCTGCGGGAGCCGTCTCACGTTGACATGCTCATCTCTAACCTCTAGCAATACAATGGCCGCCTCTTCAGCACCGTAGACGTGGGGCTACATTAACAGATTGACTTGCTAATCTCTAGCAATACAATGGCCGCCTCTTCAGCACCGTAGACGTGGGGTTACATTAACAGATTGACTTGCTAATCTCTAGCAATACAATGGCCGCCTCTTCAGCACCGTAGACGCGGGGTTACATTAACAGATTGTCTTGCTAATCTCTCGCAATACAATGGCCGCCTCTTCAGCACCGTAGACGTGGGGCTACATTAACAGATTGACTTGCTAATCACTAGCAATACAATGGCCGCCTCTTCAGCAATGTTAGTCGTGATGTATATGAGGCTCTCCGATCTTACATTTACTTGAAATTCCATCTCTAGCCTCGCCCACTTACCCTTGGGTTGCACCCGTCTCAAACCGATATAAACTCTGGCTGCAGTCGCTCTCTCGCTGTGTTAATTCCTGCCTCAGAAGTCCGCCTGCTGTATGTTTTTCACCTGAAGACGATTGCTTGCGTTGCGATCGAAATGTCGTGATTTTTCATTATTTTTATTCTTCTGCGGTCACGAAAGCTATAAGTCAACAACTACTATGTTTCACCAACCCTTACGTATTCATGAACATCGCAAATTGTTTAACGATTGAGACGCAACAGGGGTGCAAGGCTGCAGTGAAAGGTTAAGAACCCACACATTTAGTCACTCGCAAATGTGCGAAACTCTGGACATCCGGGACCCGTGCACAGCGAGGCTTTGCTGTACACAGCAGTCAGTAAGCGGTGGCCCTTCGATTCAACTCAAGATGGAGGAGGGTTGGTGCCTTGAACGAACTCCTTTGGAGGTTCAAACCGCGTGCTGAAAGATTACACTGGTCAACACGCTTTTTCTGGCATAAGGTATTCCAACGGTTTTAAGGTAATTTTGGAGTGCTGATTCCAAATCTGGCATCAGTTTTTGTCTATCACATCAGGTCAATAAAAGCTGCAGAAGAAAAATATTAAATAAATGTGGATATCTACATAAAATATTATTATAAACACACTTTTCTAAAAATACAGCACCATATTTTAACACTAAAGCAAGTCACTGACTCGCAACAACTTGCAAGCATAAGTGACAGAGTTAATTTCGGGTAAAATCAATGAAAATGGGGTATGCCGATAGCACAAAAATGAGATGTGATAGAGAAAATCTGAGATCAGATTTGGAATCGGCACCCTGAAATTAGTCTAGAACAGCTGCAAAATTCCAGGCCAGAAAACATGTTTTTTTTTTGTTGACCAGTGTGATCTTCACCGATGCGATTTGGCGATGATGCAGTTGGTCATTACCTGAATGAGCAGATGCATCTTGCGCCCGACGTAGAAACTCAAGATGGCCAACGTCATTAGGAGTAGTAGATTTGCAGTTATGATTAAAATCAAAATTGGAGTCGTTTGCACGCCTGTAAAGAGACGGTGAATGTTAGGGTTGTTAATATCGTTTTGTTTTTGTTTCAGCTTCATCGATGAACACGTGCTAAAAATATTAAAAGTAGATATCATCAAATTTTCACCAATCAGCACCTTGCAGTGTGGTGAAGCCCCATCATTGACATCGCAGGGTGAAGGTTTTATTACTGCCCCTTTGTTACCGCCCCATTTCCAAAGCTTGGGAATTGATGATGCAACTTGAACTCGTCTGCCCCGTGACCTCCTCCTGCCAGCGGACGTTCGACACTTCACGTGGTAGCCTCAAGGTGCACATGGCCTGGCACAAGCGTTGTGGTGATGTCACCGCCACTTAGTGGCGGTTGTTGTTGTTTATCTTTCTTTTACTTTGTGTTTGTTGTTGTAACGTTCTGACCCCGTGCGCCAACTGGACATCTGTAACAAGTAAACCCGTAAAAACAAAGTTTTTCACTATAAATCCTTTATATGCGTAGCGGCGAACTTAATATAAAGGATTTAAAAATATATTTGCCTGTGGAGGACGCGGGGATCGATCCCGCGACCTTTGGCATGGGAAGCGAGGGCGCTACCAACTGCGCTACTCCGCCACGGCCTGTGGAGGGTTACGCTCTGGGCTCTTACACTCTGACGTTCAGCCAAAGCCATGAATGCGTTCTATTTGAATATATGTAAAATAAATTTTTTCTGCCTAAAAAGTGTACAATTTTGGAAATTTTTTTCACGAACAATAATTGTCTGGCACAACGAGTCTGTGTGGAAAATGTCAGCTCGATTGGATCACGGGAAGTGGGTTAAAAAAACGACCGAAAGATTTGCACGGTCCTAAGCAAGCAAGCACGCGAACTTAATATAAAGGATTTTAAAAAAGAGCTCTATAGCTCATTGAATTCCTCCTGTAAGTATAAATACAGGTCCTGATATTCTGATTCAGGAGTGGACTGAATCGTATCGGGTTGTCACGCCAACAATCGTATTGGAAAGTGCCGTGTGGTGGAAACTTTTGTCGATGGAAATCGATTTTTTTTTAAAATCATAATTAAAATTGAACCAGAATCGACATTTGTTCCCATGAGTCTTTGAATCGATAACAAAATCTTGTAAACGATTATTTTAAAAAATCTGGTTTAACACAGTAGTAGTAGGGCTTTCTCTGCCAATATTACAAGACGTTTACTTTTGAGGTCAGGTCGCGCAGATATAAATGTGTGCCGTTAAACCCGGCCACCACCACCACCACCCGGACACAGCCACTTGGCATGGCTAGTGTCACGTAAACACAAAACGTTTACGATCAGTTCACGACTTCAGCACTTAACCGGTGTATGCTGCTGTGGAGTTTACCCTCCAACACACACAATTGGTTAGGTGCTGAACTAGTTGTAGCACCGTAGATGTGCTGCACTTACCTGGAATGGTGGACGGGCCCATCAGGGGCTCAGGATCCCAGACAGTAACACCGAGTGCTCTGGGACTGCGCTGCCGTGCGAGGTGTTTTAATAAAAAGTGTTGCCTTCAAGAAACGTCTGCAACGACTCCTGAATCCACAACACTTCACGTGGATTCTTTTCTCCGGTTCCTCCGGTTTTTTCCCCTGCACATGTAGAGTCAACGTGCATTGAGATTGTTCCGATTATTTTTGCTGCGATGACTGTCCAATCGATGGGTCACTTTGTTGAGCTGCTATCATTTGGGGCCAGGTCGCTCCTGAAAAATAAGTGAAATATGTGGGCTTTGCCTGGTAGGATTAGTGGATCGTTTAGTGTCATATACGCTGGTCCAACACCAAGTGAGACTAGGCTCTAAGGAAAGCTGTCTCGGGTGTGTGCCAATCAATTTCCAGGACAGTGCATACATTATCAGAGTTGTGTTTTTTGTTTGCATTTCGACCGCAGGTATTGTGGTCTATGCAAACATGACTCCTTGTACAAAAAGGTGTCAGTTTTGTTGCCAGATAGAAGGGTAAAAAAACAAGGATCATATTTTGCTACTGGCAAATGAGGTTCCAATGGTGTAAATGCTTCACCCCGAGTTCTCATACTCTGATAGTGCGCTGTTTTTGAGTTGTGCGCCTTTTGGCGTCATCTGGTCCACACCAAGAAAAGCTGTCTCGGGTGTGGACCAATCAACTTCAAGGACAGTGCATATACATTATCAGAGTTGTGTTTTGTTTGCATTACGACTGCAGGTATTGTGGTCTATGCAAACATGACTCCTCGTAAAGAAAAGGTGTCAGTTTTGTTGCCAGATAGAAGGGTAAAAAACCAATTATCGATTATCATTGGAGACTTGTTCGTTTACGTGACACTCACCCCTTACTCATCGTCCGTGTGTCGGGCGATGGCGGGTTTAATGACAGAACGTTTATATCCACGCGCTCTAACTACCCCCCCCAATCACCACGCCTCTATTATGGACACATCAAGCTGCGCTGAATTTTAAAGAATTTGGCTCCAATGCTTTTGTTAAGTCTTTCTGCTCTTGCAGCCAAACCCGTTTCTTACCCGAGTCCACCAGCTCGCACGCCCCGATTGCGGAGACCGATAGAATCCATCCCTGCATTGGCACGCGGTGTCACGCTTGGCAGTGCACGGAGCCACCAATTCCTCCTCTGTGGGAGACACACACACACAGACACACACACACAGACACACACATACAGACACACACACAGACACACACACAGACACACACACACATACACACACACACACATACACACACACACACACACACACAAACACACACACACAGACACACACACAGACAGNCACACACACAGCACACACACAGACACACACACACACAGACACACACACACAGACACACACACAGACACACACACACAGACACACACACAGACACATACACACACACAGACCCACACACAGACACACACACAAACATACACACAGACCCACACACACAGACACACACACACACACACAGACACACACACACACAGACAGACACACACACAGACACACACACACACACATTGCCAACGTGATCGATAAGACAGCAGTAACCCAAACCTGTCAATCCCTTATCAGTGCCCTACCTTATTGCAGACCCATTTTGGCGTCATCTGGTCCAACACCATGTGAGACTAGGCTCTAAGGAAAGCTGTCTCGAGTGTGGACCAATCAACTTCAAGGACCATGTGAGACTAGGCTCTAAGGAAAGCTGTCTCGAGTGTGGACCAATCAACGTCAAGGACCATGTGAGACTAGGCTCTAAGGAAAGCTGTCTCGAGTGTGGACCAATCAACTTCAAGGACAGTGCATACATTATCAGAGCTGTGTTTTTGTTTGCAAACCTGTCAACCCCTTATCAGTGCCCTACCTTATTACAGACCAATTCAGTCCTTATTAATCAAACCCCGTGCCCTTAAAAATCTCAACGTTTATCCTACAAAGTCCCGTCACAAGGGAGAAACACAAACAAATCGACACACAAATGTTGCCCGTATTGAAACGGCTGTTCGCCGTATGGACCTGCAAACTCAATTTGTCTGCACAAGAACACGTGGTAGACCGTGTGGGCTAACACGGCATGCTATGCCTGTTTGTTGTTGTTGCATTTTTATAACCGAGTGATTCAATTATCGCAGCCGAACTCTTGGGAGCCACGTTTACATGAAGGGGGATAGTCGTGAAACGCCCCTACGGCCAACAGAGAGCCTCCTCTGATGGAGAAATATAAGAATCGGTTGTTTTTACCCTTCCCAGCTATAAAACAGGAGTCGTGTTAAGTTACCGCATTAACCACAAACAGTACTTGTGGCACATCATGAAAAACAAACGTCCTCTGATAATAATAATATTACAAGCATTGTCTTTGAAACTGATTGGCCTACACCAGAGATGGCAGCCTTCTCTATGGCCTAGTCTCACCACCAGTGAGAATCACTGATTCTAAATGTGGATGGGAAAAACCTGGAGGACCCAGGGAATAAATCCATGCGACCACCCACAGGGTCGGGATCGAACCCACGACCTCCTGCACACCTGGCGAGGGAGTCAACATCTCCTAGCCACCGTGATGATGATGAGAGAGACACGCAAACTCCTCAAATATACAGCAGCAGCAGCAGGCATCGTCAGGGTCGGGATCGAACCCACGACCTCCTGCAGACCAGGCGAGGCAGTCAACATCTCCTAGCCACCGTGATGATGATGATGAGAGAGAAAGAGACACGCAAACTCCAAATAAACAGCAGCAGCAGGCATCATCAGGGTCGGGGTCTAACCCACGACCTCCTGCACACCGTGCGAGTGAGTCAACATCTGCTAGCCACCGTGATGATGATGAGAGAGAGAGATACACAATCTCCTCAAATATACAGCAGCAGGCATCGTCAGGGTCGGGATCGAACCAACACCCTCCTGTACACCAGGCGAGGTAGTCAACATCTCCTAGCCGCCGTGATGTTGATGAGAGAGAGACACCGCAAACTCTCAAAAATACAGCAGCAGCAGCAGGCATCGTCAGGGTCGGGATCGAACCCACGACCTCCTGTACACCAGGCGAGCGAGTCAACATCTCCTGGTAACCGCAGCACGTGGCCATCTGTGACACTGTGGGTGACACGCTGTCGCGTCTGGGATGAGTGGAGCTGGTTGAGGTTACATGAGGTAACCGGGGGAGGGGGTGGGTGTAAGGGGGGGAGCCCCCCACCAACAACCCCCACCACCTTCTGGAAGAAACGGCGCCACTGAGTCTGGCCTGAATTGGGGGCAGGATACAAATTGGCCAGTCAGGCCAGGCCACGTGACATGGGGTAAGGGGACAGTCAGCAAGGCTATGCCGTGTTTTTTGGCCAGGTGTTGCCAACAAAACAAACTCAGGGTTAATACAGTATGGTGTAGTATTGTATAGTGTAGTGCCTACTAGTGTATACTGTATAGTAGTGCATAGTGTAGGGTATAGTAGTGTATAGTGTAGTGTATAGTGTAGTGTATAGTAGTGTAGTGTATAGTAGTGTATAGTGTAGTGTATAGTGCAGTGTATAGTGTAGTGTATAGTAGTGTATAGTGTAGTGTATAGTGTAGTGGTGTAAGTGTATAGTCTAGTATAGTATAGTGTAGTAGTGTATAGTAGTGTAGTATAGTGTNGTGTGTAGTGTAGTATAGTGTATAGTGTAGTGTGNAGTGTATAGTAGTGTATAGTGTAGTGTATAGTGTAGTGTATAGTAGTGTAGTGTATAGTAGTGTAGAGAGTAGTGTATAGTGCAGTGTATAGTGTAGTGTATAGTGTAGTGTGTAGTGCAGTGTATAGTGTAGTGTATAGTAGTGTAGTGTAGTATATAGTGTAGTGTATAGTAGTGTAGTGTATAGTAGTCTCGTGTACAGTAGTGTAGTGTACAGTGTAGTGTATAGTAGTGTAGTATATAGTGTAGTGTATAGNAGTTTAGTGTATAGTGTAGTGTATAGTGTAGTGTATAGTAATGTAGTGTATAGTAGTGTAGTGTATAGTAGTCTCGTGTACAGTAGTGTAGTGTATAGTGTAGTGTATAGTAGTGTATAGTGTGTAGTGTAGTGTATAGTGGTGTATAGTGGGTGTATAGTGTAGTTGTGTAGTGTATAGTGTATATAGTGTAGTGTATAGTAGTGTAGTGTATAGTATAGTGTATAGTGTAGTGTATAGTGTAGTGTAGTGTATATAGTGTAGTGTATAGTAGTCTCGTGTACAGTAGTGTAGTGTATAGTGTATATAGTGTGTAGTGTATAGTGTAGTGTATAGTGTGTAGTGTATAGTGTATAGTAGTGTAGTGTAGTGTATAGTGTATGTATGTAGTGTATAGTAGTGTATAGTAGTGTAGTGTATAGTAGTCTCGTGTACAGTAGTGTAGTGTATAGCACAGCATAACAAATTTTCGAGTTTGCGCCTATTGAGTGGATACATCAAGAACAAAGTTGTAAATGCAAACCAAGACACTACAACTGTTGAGGCTGCACACGACCTTGACCACAGCACCCTGAACAATTTTTCGATTTAAAGCTTTCGTGACTGCAGGGATTCATCTTCTTGGTTCTTTCGGTAAAGTCATCACGTAGAAGGGAAATGATAAANTAATAAATTTTTTACATAAAATAAATAAAATTTGTTATTATTATAATAAAACAAAAAATAAATACAATTCTTTTATTATGTTTTATTTATATTATTTTTAAAGTCACGTAGAATGGAAATAATAAAATAATCAAATAACAAAACATAATAAAATACAATTCTCACGACGTCTCGGCCACAACGCAAGCAGCCGTCCTCAGGTGAAGAACAGGTCTGTTGGAAAGACAGCGTCTGAATGAAACACCACCAAGCTTGGCAGCGTATATACTTAAATATATACTTAAATATACGCTGCCAAGCTTGGTGGTGTTCAGAAGAACAGGTCTGTCGGAAAGACAGCGTCTGAATGAAACACCACCAAGCTTGTGTTGTGGCCGAAACGTCGTGAGAATTGTATTATGTTTTATTTTTATTATTTCCCTTCTACGTGCCTTTACCGAAAGAACTAAGAAGTCTGAACAATTTGTCATCTACCAAGGAAACTTATTTCGAACACCAAGCAGCGAGGCACTGCGATTAAATCGATTCGCGAGAGGACACGTAGATGGGTGAGATTATTTNCCGCCGCCGTTTGATTCGCGTCCCTTGAACAAATTGTCTCGAGGCGAAGCGAATAAATCCTGAATCTCGATAGGACTCGCTGTGTACCGGATTGAGTTGTCATCACGCCTTCATGCCGACGCTAAAGCACGGCTTAAACGTCCGCACGGGAATTACGCAGGACAGAAAATGAATCCGAAATCCTCTCTCTCCCATATTAAGAATAAAAGAAACAGCAGCCCTCAAACCAACCCACACCCTGAAGGGGGAGGCGAGTTTCTCCTTGGGCCGTGAGGGCAGCAGAAGAGAAGGAGGAACCCCCACATTGGGCCGAGGTCTACTCTGGGAGGGGGTTTTCGTGACGATTCAGGAACCTGAAACTCCCCTTGTATGCGGAGTAGTTTTCTCGAGATGAGGGGGGGGGTCCTCTAGTTTTCTCCCTCCCCCCCCTCCTGGAACAAGGCTTGAGATTCGGTACAGACCTTCTTCTTGGTTCTTTCGGTAAAGTCACGTAGAAGGGAAATAATAAAATAATAATAAAACATTAAATAATTCTCACGACGTTTCGGCCACAACGCAAGCAGCCGTCCTCAGGTGAAGAACAGGTCTGTCGGAAAGACAGCGTCTGAATGAAACACCACCAGGCTTGGAACAAACAGCTTTAAATCGAAACTCGGTACAGACTTTTCTGGGTGGGCGAGCAAATCAATGACTAAAGCGCTGGCACCGTTCCGTTCATCGTTACCTCTGCCGCAGGTTCTGCATTCGCTGCAAGCGCCCGCGTTGTTGCTGGTGTCCGTGTACGTTCCGCCTTCGAAGCAGGAGAGACAAAAGCTCGGCCCACCTTCAAGCTCGCAATCAAAGCCACGGAACTGTCCTGCGGGATGTAAAAAAGAAAAACGGAGGGGGGGTTCAAAGGAAATGACGCGTGGCTCATAGTTGAATGCAAAACGCGCAATTGCCTCTTCATCTATAAATGGCGTCACGGGAAATTTAACGTGCGCTGCGCAAGAGGCACACGGTGCGGACTAGCTGACTTGAGCGGGTGCCGCGGTGGCAAGATGTTAACTACCTCGCCTGCTGTGCAGGAGGTCGTGGGTTCGATCCCGGACTCTGCGAGATGTTAACTACCTCGCCTGGTCTACAGGAGGTCGTGGGTTCGATCCCGGACTCTGCGAGATGTTAACTCCCTCGCCTGGTATACAGGAGGTCGTGGGTTCCATCCTGTGCCCCTGTGAGATGTTAACCACCTCGCCTGGTATACAGGAGGTGGTGGGTTCGATCCTGTGACCCTGTGAGATGTTGACTACCTCGCCTGGTCTACAGGAGGTTGTGGGTTCGATCCTGTGCCCCTGTGAGATGTTAACCACCTCGCCTGGTATACAGGAGGTGGTGGGTTCGATCCTGTGACCCTGTGAGATGTTGACTACCTCGCCTGGTCTACAGAAGGTCGTGGGTTCGATCCCGGACCCTGCGAGATGTTAACTCCCACGCCTGGTGTACAGGAGGTCGAGGGTTCGATCCCGGACCCTGCGAGATGTTAACTACCTCGCCTGGTCTACAGAAGGTCGTGGGTTCGATCCCGGACCCTGCGAGATGTTAACTCCCACGCCTGCTATAAATGAGGTAATGGGTTTTAATCCTGACCCTGATGCCTGTTGTTAATATTGAGTCTGTGCGTGTTCTCTCTTATTCCCGTGGCTGCATGGATTTTTCTCGGCGGCCTCTGGTTTCCCCCCTCCACATTTAGAATTAACGCCACGCGTTTTAGGGTATTTGGCTGCTGATATGAATTTCCACGTGATGATATCAAGCAGCCACTTCGTTGGGCTTATCGTGTTTTGATGGCCAGGGAGATGGAGGAAGGGAGGGGAGAGAGGGGAGGGAGGGAGGGTGGGAAGGGAGAGAGGGGTAGGGAGGAAAGGGAGGAGATGGAGGGGGAGGGAAGGGGAGGGAGGGAGGAGATGGAGGGGGTGGGAAGGGGAGGGAGGGAGGGGAGGGATGGGGAGGGAGACGGAAGGGGAGGGAGGGAACTCGTCTTGTTTACATTTAAAACATTTCGCCGAAACATTTTTTTCTCGTAACGTCTGGGGTGGCGGGCGGGCGGGGGTGTGTTGGAGACACTACAAAGTAATGGGGGGCACGTGTTTCATATTCGGGTGGGGAGTCCCCGACTTGCATGGCGGAGGTTGTGACGGGCGGGAGGGGGGAGTGTTAAGCCGTGAGGGGGGATGGATGGATGGTTGGTTGCCCCAACATCAAGACGACACAAGTGCGTCTGACGCTCCTCCTGTTGGGGCAGTGAGGGGTACGATGTCGTCCCCCTTCCAGCCCCAGCGGTCACTGTCCCTCCCCGGCCTTCTCTCCATCTGGTTCGCTCATTACTGGGCACCGCACATCAAGGTTGGGGGTGGGGGGAGTTGGCCTCATGAGGCATCGAACTCTTCCATCTCCTTTTGTTTTGCGATCAGTGGAAACAAGAAGATGCTCGGTGTAGTCGGCACTTTGCTTCGTTCAGCATTTCGTTTTTTTTTTAAACTTTGCTTTATGTAAACCCCACCTCTCGCTCACTCTCTCGCTCGCTCGCTCGCTCTCTCTCTCTCTCACTCTCTCGCTCACTCTCTCGCTCACTCTCTCGCTCACTCCCTCGCTCGCTCTCTCCCTCGCTCGCTCTCTCGCTCGCTCTCTCCCTCGCTCGCTCTCTTGCTCACTCTCTCGCTCACTCTCTCGCTCTCTCGCTCGCTCACTCTCACTCACTCACTCTCTCGCTCGCTCTCTCGCTCACTCTCTCGCTCACTCACTCTCTCTCTCACTCACTCTCTCTCTCGCTCTCTCGCTCTCTCGCTCACTCTCTCATTCTCTCGATCACTCTCTCGCTCACTCTCTCGCTCACTCTCTCGCTCACTCTCTCACTCTCTCGCTCTCTCTCTCGCTCACTCTCTCGCTCTCTCTCTCTCTCGCTCTCTCCCTCTCTCGCTCACTCTCTCGCTCTCTCTCGCTCACTCTCTCGCTCTCTCCCTCTCTCGCTCACTCTCTCAATCTCTCGCTCACTCTCTCGCTCACTCTCTCGCTCTCTCCCTCTCTCGCTCACTCTCTCTCCCTCTCTCGCTCACTCTCTCGCTCACTCTCTCGCTCTCTCGCTCACTCTCTCCCTCTCTCGCTCACTCTCTCTCTCGCTCACTCTCTCAATCTCTCGCTCACTCTCTCGCTCACTCTCTCGCTCACTCTCTCAATCTCTCGCTCACTCTCTCGCTCACTCTCTCGCTCTCTCCCTCTCTCGCTCACTCTCTCAATCTCTCTCTCCCTCTCTCGCCCACTCTCTCGCTCACTCTCTCGCTCACTCTCTCGCTCTCTCGCTCACTCTCTCACTCTCTCTCTCCCTCTCTCGCCCACTCTCTCGCTCACTCTCTCGCTCACTCTCTCGCTCACTCTCTCGCTCACTCTCTCGCTCACTCTCTCGCTCACTCTCTCGCTCACTCTCTCGCTCACTCTCTCGCTCACTCTCTCGCTCACTCTCTCGCTCACTCTCTCAATCTCTCGCTCACTCTCTCGCTCACTCTCTCGCTCTCTCGCTCACTCTCTCCCTCTCTCGCTCACTCTCTCAATCTCTCGCTCACTCTCTCGCTCGCTCTCTCGCTCTCTCCCTCTCTCGCTCACTCTCTCAATCTCTCGCTCACTCTCTCGCTCACTCTCTCGCTCACTCTCTCGCTCACTCTCTCGCTCTCTCGCTCACTCTCTCACTCTCTCTCTCCCTCTCTCGCCCACTCTCTCGCTCACTCTCTCGCTCACTCTCTCGCTCACTCTCTCGCTCACTCTCTCGCTCACTCTCTCGCTCACTCTCTCGCTCACTCTCTCGCTCACTCTCTCGCTCACTCTCTCGCTCACTCTCTCAATCTCTCGCTCACTCTCTCGCTCACTCTCTCGCTCTCTCCCTCTCTCGCTCACTCTCTCAATCTCTCGCTCACTCTCTCGCTCACTCTCTCGCTCACTCTCTCGCTCACTCTCTCGCTCTCTCGCTCACTCTCTCACTCTCTCTCTCCCTCTCTCGCCCACTCTCTCGCTCACTCTCTCGCTCACTCTCTCGCTCACTCTCTCGCTCACTCTCTCGCTCTCTCGCTCACTCTCTCACTCTCTCTCTCCCTCTCTCGCCCACTCTCTCGCTCACTCTCTCGCTCACTCTCTCACTCTCTCGCTCACTCTCTCGCTCACTCTCTCGCTCACTCTCTCGCTCACTCTCTCGCTCACTCTCTCGCTCACTCTCTCAATCTCTCGCTCACTCTCTCGCTCTCTCTCGCTCACTCTCTCGCTCACTCTCTCGCTCTCTCCTCTCTCGCTCACTCTCTCGCTCACCNTCTCTCGCTCGCTCTCTCTCGCTCGCCCTCTCGCGCTCGCCCTTCTCGCAGTCCGACGGCTTCCCCCGTTGAGCTTCTATCCCAACTGGGGTCACTCCACGGCTCACAAAGCGCCAGGATCGTGGCGGGGTTGGGGTGGGGATGGGTCCATCGCCTTCTCGCTTCTAAATCCACGCTGACCTTACCTGCCGGACACAGCTGGCAGCAGATGTTGCTTTTCGCCTTGTATTGTCCCTCGGGGCATTGCTTCTCTACAATGGGCGATGCTAGTGCCTGGACCTGCGAACACAAACACCACCATCACCACCAACCGTCATCATCAATCATCGTCGTCAATTGTTCAGCTCCTTTATTGAAGTAAAACTCGATTGACAAGACAAAGATCCCCCGTGGAGCCTCAACAGACTGTAGGGCAAGTGCTGTTAGCGAGTAGCGCCTATGAAGGCTACCGGCTCTGTGGCACACGAGGGGGTGGGTGGCCAGCACCACGCCCGGCCGTCTTTGTCTCTCCCCAGTGGCGATGTTCACTCCACACCGCACCAAGTAACCCATTTGAGGCTGAGTCGACCTAGGGGAGGAGGCCCAGGACCAGTTCAGATAATCGCGATTTGTCTGTGCCGCGAGCGGGAATCGAACTCAGGTCGCCAGGTCCGTAGGGCAGTGTGGCGCTAACCGCTGCACCACCGCTCCCTCCCCCCCACACAGACTCACACCCCATGCACTTGCTGGCTCTCGAGTTATATCGATTGTATAGCAGCAGTGTACCTCTGTCCACGCTCTTTCATCCGTTCCACGAAAACTCGTCCACTAGGCGAATTTTAAGCGTTCATTGCGACATTGGGAAATCGCACGTTAAAAGGTGACCTTTTTGACCCGCAAAAAATGTTTTAAACAATATTCATAAATTAACATTATGAGAACATTTTAAAGGATTCATATGAATGAAAACGCAATTTATAACGATTCAAAGGATAAATTTCGATGTAAAGCTTTCGCGACTGCAGGGATTCATCTTTTTGGTTCTTTCGGTAAAGTCACGTGGAAGGGAAATAATAAAATAATAAAAATATCAAACAATACAATTCTCACGACGTTTCTAATTTTCTTGCTGTGGATTTCACACGTGACGATGATTGCTGCTTGTGTTGCAGTCGAAACGTCGTGAGAATTTTGTATTGTTTAATATTTTTATTTTATTATTTCCCTTCTACATGACTTTACCGAAAGAACCAAGAAGATGATTAAAATTCTAGATTTGAAGCTTTCGTGACTGCAAGGATTCATACTCTTAGGTTTTTTCGGTAAAGTGACGTAGGTAAAAAATAATACGAATAAAATAATAATAAATAAAAATAAATTGATTTATAAAAATAAAAAAATAATAAATGAAATAATTTGATTTATTGAAATAATAAAAGTAAAATAATAATAAATGAAAATAAATCGATTTAATTAAATAATAAACAAAAAATATAAATAATAAAAAAAAAAAAATATAATCTTCTTGGTTCTTTCGGTAAAGTCACGTAGAAGGGAAGTAATAAAATAATAAAAATAAAACATGATAAAATAAAATAATAAATGAAANTAAATCGAAAAAGAATAAAAATAAAATAATAAATTTAAATATATCGATTTCTTAAAAAAATAAAAAAAATCGATTTCTTAAAATAATTAAAAATAAAATAATAATACTAAATGAAAATAAATTGATGTATTTTCATTTATTATTATTTTATTTCTATTCTTTTTACCTACGTGACTTTACCGAAAACCCTAAGAGTATAATATGATTCAAAGTATGTAATTATGTTGAGGATAGCAAGAGTAGTAACTATTATTGTTGTTGTTGTTGATTTTGTAATTGTTGATTTCGCGCTAAGGAACAGGGCAGACAATGGCTGCTCCGGCTCCATGATGAGCGTCGATAGAAGCGCTCCTCTCATTGGTCATTGGCTGGCCAGCAACAGCCGCTGTGATTGGACCAGACGTTGGCCCTCGTAACTGGGTGCAACCATTCGCGATTTCGAAAGCGGGGGGTGCAATTTAGGAATATTAATTCTCAAAATTTGGTGAAAAACACGAACAGCCAAGCTTGGCAGCGTATATGTAAGCTGCTGGGTTGGTGGTGTTTCATTCAGACGCTGTCTATCCGACAGACCTGTTCTTCACCTGAGGACGGCTGCTTGCGTTGTGGCCGAAACGTCGTGAGAATTGTATTTTATTATGTTTTATTTTTATTTTATTAAGTTTTGTTTTTATTATTTTGTTATGTTTTATTTCTATTATTTTATTAAGTTTTATTTTTATTATTTAATTAAGTGTTATTTTTATTATTTTATTAAGTTTTGGTTTTATTATTTTATTATATTTTATTTTTATTATTTTATTATTTCCCTTCTACGTGACTTTACCGAAAGAACCAAGAAGATGAATCCCTGCAGTCACGAAAGCTTTACATCGAGTCCATCTATGTTCGGAAAAGAGGAGGAGGGGGGTGGTGAAGAAAATGGAATGCGGTCTGAAAGTCACCATAAACGTGAACACAATCAATGAAGACCCGAAATGGTTGATCAGATCCTTCCAATGTTGTTGTATTTGTAACTTAACGCCGCTATGAAGCTCTTCTGTCACAAGCCACTCTGCCCATCGCGAAGAGTCGCAGCTCAACCACGTGGCTGATGACATCATCACCACGTGCACATTGAGAGCAGACACACAGAGACCCATAGAGACGCATAGAGACCCATAGAGACCCATACTAAAACTAAACCAGATAAACCCCCACTGAGCAAAGCAGTTATTTCATCAAAGGCGACGCTATCACACGTAATGGTATATAGCAGATGTCGATTTAAAGCTGTTCGTGACTGCAGGGATTCATATTCTTGGTTCTTTCGGTAAAGTTTTCACACCTGGCAATGATTGCTTGTGTTGCAATCGAAACTTCGTGAGAATTTAATAGTTTTATTTTTATTATTTTATTATTTCCCTTCTACGTGATGACTTTACCGAAAGAACCAAAAAGATGATGTATATCAGCTCAGCCAGTTAACGGATCTACATCATCATCATCATCACGTGGAGATGTCTAGCGGCAGCCAATGAACTCTGGACGCGTAGAGATCTCGATTCTCAACGTGGCGGAGAAAAGAAGCACAGAAGAATCTCTCACGGCGAGAGGGAAACACGCGAACTACAGAAATATACAGCAGCAGCAGCAGGCGTCAGGATCGGGATCGATGTCCACGACCTCCTGTAGACCAGGCGAGGTGGTCAACATCTCCTAGCCACAATGATGATGATGATGAGAGAGAGAGAGACACAAACTCCAAATATAATACTCTTAGTTCTGTCGGTAAAGTTACGTAGGTAAAAAGGAAATAATAAATAATAAAAAACAAAAACAATAAAATCACGATGTTTTGGAGGCAACACAAGCAGCAATCATCATCATCATCAGGTGTGAAATCCACAGCAAGAAATCTTTGAAAAAAGTGGTCGTTTCTTTCTTAACGTCAAGAAAAACACCGCCACTTTTTTCAAACATTTCACCGAGGGGTGACACGAAGACTCACCTGGGAGGATGACGAGGTCGACGAGAAGGTGGAGTAGGTGGAGATGATGAAGATGATGACGAGAACTTTGGCTGCGAGGATGGAGCAGAATCCCATTCCGGATTGCCGGACAACGTTGAAGAAAATTGATGATGATGATGATGATGATTTAAACAACAACTACAACAACGATTTCTTCAACTGTTGGAGTTCACCAACGTTCAACGCCTCGACAATAACAACGAAGCCACTTCCTTGTCAGCGAGGGAGTGAAATGCTATTCAGAAGCACGTTTTTCATCATTCCATAGCAACCGCACCCAGCCCATAGACACCCCACCCCACCCCCATCCAGACCTCACACGCAGTGTCCACACACCAGAGTCGATCTTCACGATTCACTGCTGGATGATGAGAGCCACCTCACGTAGGTTTGACCATACCCACTCACTCACTCACTCACTCACTCACCCACTCACTCACCNACTCACTCACTCACCCACTCATTCNCCCACCACCCACCCACNCCACCCACCANNCACTCACTCACCCACCACCNACCCTCACTCACCACNACCACACTCACTCACCCACTCATCATCATTCCACTCACCACACTCACTCACTCACACCCACTCATTCACCCACTCACCCACCACTCCCCCAACTCACCCACCCACCANTCACCCACCCACTCACCACTCACTCACCCCACTCACTCANCCACCCCACCACTCACTCACCCACTCACTCACCTCACACCACCCACCCACTCACCCACTCACTCACCCACCCACCCACTCACCCACCCACCCACTCACCCACTCACCCACTCACTCACTCACTCACACCACTCACNCACCCACACCCACCACTCACCCACTCACCCACCCACTCACCCACCCACCCACCCACTCACTCACTCACTCACCACCCTCACCCACCCACTCACCCACCCACTCACTCACTCACCCACCCACTCACTCACTCACCAACCCACTCACTCACCACTCACCCACTCACTCACCCACTCACCACTCACCCACCCACTCACCCACTCACCCACCCACTCACTCACCCACTCACTCACCCACCCACACCACCCACTCATTCACCCACCCACCCACCCACTCACCCACTCACCCATTCACCCACCCACCCACTCACCCACTCACCTACTCACTCACTCACCCACTTACTCACCACCACTCACCCACTCACCCACCACCACTCACTCACTCACTCACCCACCCACTCACCACTCACCCACCACCACTCACCACTCACTCACCCACCACTCCCACTCATTCTCACCCACCCACCACTCACCCACCCACTCACCACCCACCCACTCACCCACTCACCCACTCACTCACTCACCTCATCACCCACTCACCACTCACCCACCCACTCACCCACCCACTCACCCACCACTCACTCACTCACCCACCCACTCATCCACTCACCCACCCACCCACTCACCCACCCGCATACTCACTCACTCACCCACCCACTCATTTACCCACTCACTCACCAACCCACTCACTCACCCACTCACCCACCCACTCACTCACCCACTCACTCACCCACCCACCCACTCACTCACCCACCCACTCACCCACCCACCCACTCACTCACCCACCCACTCACTCACCCACCCATTCACACACCCATCCACTCATTCACCCACCCACCCACCCACTCACCCACTCACCCATTCACCCACCCACCCACTCACCCACTCACCTACTCACTCACTCACCCACTCACTTACTCACCCACCCACTCACCCACCCACTCACCCACCACCCACTCACTCACCCACCCACTCACTCACTCACCCACCCACTCACTGACTCACCCACTCACTCACCCACCCACTCACTCACCCACTCACCCACCCACCCACCCACTCACTCACTCACCCACCCACCCACCCACACACCCACTCACTCACCCACCCACCCACCCACCCACTCACTTACTCACCCACCCACTCACTCACCCACTGCTGGATGATGAGAGCCACCACACGTAGCGTTGACCATACTTCACCACGCTGGGCAATCAGTTGCAGCTTGAATGCATATTCTTAGGTTTTTTTTGGTAAAGTCACGTCGGTAAAAATTAAAATTAATAAAAGTAAAATAAACTAAAAATAAAATAAAAATCACGACGTTTCGGAGGCAACACAAGCTTCCGTCTTCAGGTGAAGATGAATCATTGCAGTCACGAAAGCTTCAAATCTAGAATTAAAGCTTGAATGCAGAGAGAGAGAGAGAAATTGCCTAGATGTGGGGAGCATACATAGTACGCTACAACCTTCTTCACCTACCTCTGCTGGCAAGCAACGTAGCCTCACAGCAGCCTATGACACCTGTTATGCATAGCGGTGGTCACCCATCCAATCACTAACGCAGTGCCTTGGTCTGTGTCCAATGCGCATAGACTCACATTGCCCCGAGAGCAGTGAGTGTACGTGTCCCTATGAATGCAGGAACTTATCTGGCATAGTACGTAGCCAGGCGTGCTAATCGCAGGTTGGGCAGGTCGGATAAAGAGACAAGAGACGAAACAATATTATTGGTTCTTTCGGTAAAGTCACGTTAGAAGGGGAAAATAAGTATAACCCGTAAAAACAAAGTTTTTCACTCTAAATCCTTTATATGCGTGGCGGCTAGAGGCCTCTCGTCCTCTGGCTTGAGATGGCTGCCACCTATGGGTCAGATGATTGTCTGCCAGTATTAAGCAATTGGTAATTACATATTTCATTTGTTTTCCCTAAACAGTGTAAAATTTTGGAAAAATTTTCACGAACATTAATTGTCTCGCACAACGAGTCTGTGTGCAAAATGTCAGCTCGATTGGATCACGGGAAGTGGGTTAAAAAACGACCGAAAGATTTGCACGGTCGTAAGCAAGCAAGCAAGCACGCAAGCAAGCGAACTTAATATAAAGGATTTAAAAACAATTGAAACACAATTTAATAATGGTCTCACGACGTTTCGGACAACGCAAGCAGCCTCCTCAGGTGAAGAAACACAGACTGTCGGAAAGCACGACCTCTGATGTTGTATCAGGAGGCTGTCTTTCCGACAGCTCTGTATTTCTCACCTGAGGACGGCTGCTTGCGTTGTGGCCGAAACGTCGTGAGAATTTTTTAAAATATGTATCAATTTTTTCTTTTTTTNCTTCTTTTTTCTTCTATTTTTTTCCCTTCTACGTGATGACTTTACCGAAAGAATCAAGAATATGAATCCCTGCAGTCACGAAAGCTTTGAATCGAAACAGAAAAACATTATAAAGTTCGATTATGACGATTACGCGTAGATTCAAGGCCGTAATTATATTGCTATAAAAATAATAGAAATAACAATTTGCTAAACCTTGGCCACAATATCTGGACTTCACATAAATCAATGCATAGATTTATTTTCATATCATTGTGGTTATGGTTGTACTTGATGAATCCCTAATCTCTGCCATGACATACAATGAAACAAGAAATTGTAAAAAAATAAGTAAAAACAGAGCAATGTAGTACAATACACTATTAGACATTATTGTATAAAAGATAAATTAAAAGTCCATCCCATGTGGTAGTGAATTTTTTTATATTTTAGGCAGGAAATTAGTTTTCAATTTTTTTATTTTTGAATCCTTTTTTAAATCCTTTATATTAAGTTCACTTGCGTGCTTGTGTGCTTACGACCGTGCAAATATTTCGGTCGTTTTTTAACCCACTTCCCGTGATCCAATCAGGCTGACATTTTCCACACAGACTCGTTGTGTGTGACAATTAATTTTCGTGAAAATTTTTTTCCAAAATTTTACACTTTTTAGGACAAAAATATTATATTTAATGGTGCAATGCAATCATCTGACCCATAGGTGGCAGCCATCTCAAGCCAGAGAACGAGAGGACTCTAGCCGCCACGCATATAAAGGATTTAGAGTGAAAAACTTTGTTTTTACGGGTTATACTTGTTCTGGGTCGGGACCCCCAGACACCCTGGAAGATTTGGTCCCCCCCCCCCCCAATGCTGATTCCACGGCTACTGCCTTGCGTAGATGAGTACACTCCACGTGGCTAATGCTGGTAGGAACCTCCTGGTTACACCAACCCACAGGGGATTATTGTGTCCGTCCGTCCGTCGTGCAGGGAGGGGCTGGGTGGGGAGGGAGGGGGCTGGGTGGAGAGGGGAGGGTGGGGCTGGGTGGGGAGGGNCTGGTGGGCAGGGTGGGGGTGGGGCTGGGTGGGAGGGAGGGGCTGGTGGAGGGGAGGGTGGGGAGGGCTGGGTGGGGAGGGAGGGTGGGTGGAGGGGGAGGGTGGGGCTGGGTGGGGAGGGGCTGGGTGGGCAGGGTGGGAGGGGCTGGGTGGAGAGGGGAGGGTGGGNAGGGCTGGGTGGGGCGGGTGGGGAGGGAGGGCTAGGTGGGAGGGTGGGGCTGGTGGGCAGGGTAGGGCTGGGTGGGAGGGGAGGTGGGAGGGGCGGGTGGGGAAGGTGGGGAGGGTGGGGAGGGAGGGTGGGGAGGGGTGGGCTGGGTGGGAGGGGAGGNTGGGGAGGGCTGGTGGAGAGGGGAGGGCTGGGGAGGGCTGGTGGGGAGGGTGGGAGGGCTGGTGGGGCGGGTGGGAGGGGAGGGGCTGGGTGGGAGGGTGGGAGGGCTGGGAGGGGAGGGTGGGGAGGGGCTGGGTGGGGCTGGGTGGGGNGGGGAGGGCTGGGTGGGAGGGTGGGGAGGGCTGGGAGGGGAGGGGCTGGGTGGGAGGGGCTGGAGGGGAGGGATGGGGAGGGCTGGGTGGGGAGGGNCTGGGTGGGGAGGGTGGAGGGGGACNGGGTGGGGAGGGTGGGTGGGAGGGTAGGGCTGGTGGGAGGGGAGGGTGGGGAGGGTGGGTGGGGAGGGTGGGAGGGCTGGTGGGGAGGGTGGGTGGGAGGGTGGGAGGGGCTGGGTGGGAGGGTGGGAGGGGGGGTGGGAGGGNTGGGTGGGGAGGGTGGGAGGGCTGGGTGGGNAGGGAGGGGCTGGGTGGGGAGGGTGGNTGGGGAGGGTGGGAGGGCTGGGTGGGAGGGTGGGAGGGGCTGGGTGGGAGGNTGGGAGGGCTGGGTGGGGAGGTGGGAGGGCTGGGTGGGGACTGGGTGGGAGGGCTGGGTGGGGAGGGAGGGTGGGAGGGGCGGTGGGAGGGCTGGGTGGGAGGGNTGGGAGGGGCTGGGTGGGAGGGTGGGGAGGGCTGGGTGGGGAGGGNTNGGGGGGGATGGGGGNTGGGNTGGGAGGGCGGGTGGGGAGGGGCGGGNGGGAGGGGGTGGGGGGGTGGGAGGGNCTGGGTGGGGAGGGAGGGGAGGGGCTGGGTGGGNAGGGTGGGAGGGGGTGGGGAGGTGGGAGGGTGGGTGGGAGGGGGGANGGGGCGGGTGGGAGGGCGGGTGGGNAGGGTGGGGCTGGGTGGAGGGTGGGAGGGCTGGGTGGGAGGGTGGGAGGGCGGGTGGGAGGGTGGGAGGGTGGGAGGGGGGTGGGAGGNGTGGTGGGGAGGGGGCGGGTGGGAGGTGGGAGGGCTGTGGGAGGGNGGGGGGGGGGCTGGGGGGAGGGTGGGAGGGCGGGTGGGAGGGTGGGAGGGCTGGTGGGAGGGTGGGGAGGGTGGTGGGGAGGNTGGGGAGGGCGGTGGGAGGGGGGTGGGAGGGTGGGGAGGGGGNTGGGAGGGAGGGGCGGGTGGGGAGGGCTGGTGGGAGGTGGGAGGGCGGGTGGGGGGNTGGGAGTGGGGAGGGTGGGGAGGGTGGGTGGGGAGGGTGGGGGGGGGGAGNGGCTGGGTGGGAGGGTGGGAGGGCTGGGTGGGAGAGGGGGTGGGAGGGCGGGTGGGAGGGTGGGGAGGGTGGGTGGGAGGTGGGGAGGGCTGGGTGGGNAGGGTGGNAGGGCTGGTGGGNAGGNTGGGGGGCTGGTGGGAGGGATGGGTGGAAGGGCGGGTGGGAGGTGGGAGGGGCTGGGTGGGAGGGGAGGAGGGCGGGTGGGAGGGTGGGAGGGTGGGGAGGNAGGGCTGGGTGGGAGGGGAGGGTGGGTGGGGAGGGTGGGGGAGGGGAGGGTGGGGAGGGCTGGGTGGGGAGGGGGGGGGTGGAGGGTGGGCTGGGTGGGAGGGNAGGGTGGGTGGGGCTGGGTGGGAGGGAGGGCTGGGTGGGAGGGGAGGGTGGGAGGGGCGGGTGGGAAGGGGCGGGTGGGAGGGAGGGGAGGGTGGGGCTGGGTGGGAGGGGCTGGGTGGGAGGGTGGGAGGGCTGGGTGGGAGGGTGGGGAGGGTGGGGAGGGGAGGGTGGGGAGGGCTGGGTGGGGAGGGCTGGGTGGGAGGTGGGGAGGGGCTGGGTGGGGAGGGGCTGGTGGGAGGGTGGGGAGGGCTGGGTGGGAGGGGTGGGGAGGGTGGGGAGGGGAGGGTGGGAGGGCGGGTGGGGAGGGCTGGGTGGGAGGGTGGGGAGGGGGTGGGTGGGGAGGGGCTGGGTGGGGAGGTGGGGAGGGCTGGGTGGGAGGGAGGGGCTGGTGGGGAGGGCTGGTGGGAAGGGAGGGGAGGTGGGGATGGGCTGGGTGGGAGGGCTGGGTGGGGGGGGGTGGGGAGGGCTGGGTGGGGAGGGGCTGGGTGGGAAGGGGCTGGGTGGGAGGGTGGGGGAGGGTGGGAAGGGCTGGGTGGGGAGGGGTGGGAGGGTGGGAGGGCTGGGTGGGAGGTTGGGAGGGGCTGGGTGGGGAGGTGGGGAGGGGGGTGGGCAGGTGGGGAGGGGCTGGGTGGAGAGGGAGGGTGGGGAGGGTGGGTGGGGCTGGGTGGGGAGGGGAGGGGCTAGGTGGGAGGTGGGGCTGGGTGGGCAGGTAGGGCTGGGTGGGGAGGGGAGGGTGGGGAGGGCTGGTGGGAGGGGCTGGGTGGGGAGGGTGGGAGGGAGGCTGGGTGGGAAGGGGCTGGGTGGGGAGGGAGGGGAGGGTGGGAAGGGGCTGGGTGGGGAGGGCTGGGAGGTGTGGAGGAGCTGGGTGGGGCTGGGTGGGGAGGGCTGGGTGGAGAGGGAGGGTGGGAGGGCTGGGTGGAGAGGGAGGGTGGGCTGGGTGGGAGGGGCTGGTGGGCAGGGTGGGGAGGGGCTGGGTGGAGAGGGGAGGGTGGGGAGGGCTGGGTGGGGGGGTGGGGAGGGGAGGGGCTAGGTGGGCAGGGTAGGGCTGGGTGGGAGGGAGGGTGGGGAGGGCTGGNTGGGGAGGGTGGGGAGGGGCTGGGTGGGAAGGGGCTGGGTGGGGAGGAGGGAGGGTGGGGAGGGGAGGGTGGGAAGGGGAGGGTGGGGAGGGTGGGGCTGGGCTGGGTGGGAGGGTGGGGAGGGGCTGGGTGGAGGGGTGGGGAGGGTGGGGCTGGGTGGGAGGGTGGGGAGGGGCTGGGTGGGAGGGTGGGGAGGTGGGGCTGGGTGGGAGGGTGGGGAGGGCTGGGTGGGGAGGGTGGGGAGGGAGGGCTGGTCGCCCCGTGGTGTCTATGGGCTGGGTGCGGTTGCTATGGAATGATGAAAACGTGCTTCTGGATCGCATTTCACTCGCTCGCTGACAAGGAAGTGGCTTCTTTGTTATTGTCGAAGCGTTGAACGTTGGTGAACTCCAACAGTTGAAGAAATCGTTGTTGTTGTTGTTGTTTAAATCGTCATCATCATCATTTATTTTTCTTCATCGTTGTCCGGCAATCCGCAATGGGATTCTGCTCCATCCTCGCAGCCAAAGTTCTCGTCATCATCTTCATCATCTTATCCACCTTCTCGTCGACCTCGTCGTCCTCCCAGGTGAGTCTTCGTGTCACCCCTCGGTGAAATTTTTGAAAAAAGTGGCGGTGTTTTTCTTGACGTTAAGAAAGAAACGACCACTTTTTCAAAGATTTCTTGCTGTGGATTTCACACCTGATGATGACGATGATTGCTGCTTGTGTTGCCTCCGAAACGTCGTGATTTTATTGTTTTTGTTTTTTATTATTTGTTATTTCATTTTTTACCTACGTAACTTTACCGACAGAACTAAGAGTATTATATTTGGAGTTTGTGTCTCTCTCTCTCTCATCATCCTCCCAGGTGAGTCTTCGCGTCACCGCCTGCTCGGTGAAATTTTTGAAAAAACATTAACCCGTAAAAACAAAGTTTTTCACTATAAATCCTTTATATGCGTGGCATCGGTTTTATTTTATTATTCATTTCTGTTTTTTCTTGAGTAAGAGTTTCATTTTTATCACATTGGTATTTTCAATTAAATATGAATTTTTTTTTTCTTTCTAAAAAGTGGAAAATTTTGGAAAATTTTTTTCACGAACATTAATTGTCTCGCACAACGAGTCTGTGTGCAAAATGTCAGCTCGATTGGATCACGGGAAGTGGGTTAAAAAACGACCGAAAGATTTGCACGGTCCTAAGCAAGCAAGCAAGCACGCAAGCAAGCAAGCGAACTTAATATAAAGGATTTAAAAACACAAACATGAACAAGAAAACAACTTCAAGTGACTTTGTGACTGAGTGCAAACCGCGTGCAGCTCTTTGGATCCTTGCGGGCAAACTTTGCGCCGCGGTGGCGAAAAATTGGGAGGTTCGATCCCGGACCCTGACGCTTGTTTTATTTTAAAACAAAAAAATGTAAAAATATATCGTGATAGGGGACGCCTCGGTGGCTAGGAGATGTTGACTACCTCGCCTGGTGTGCAGGAGGTCGTGTGTTTGCGTGTCTCTCTCTCTCATCCAGAGGCGTAGCTAGGGGGGGCAGGGGGGTACATGTGTCCCCGGGCGCCAAGGTATAGGGCGCCAAAATGAGGTTTACAACGTTACATTATAACTTATTGCGACGGGCGCGGCAGCCTGAAACTACTGCACAAATCTACACCTCAACCTAAAAGTTATATATCCCGCCACACATAGCCTGCATGTCATGTAATTACATTTTGGTACGCACGCCTATTAATAACTTACATGGAAGAACGTCCCAAACAACAGACAGGTGCAGTCTTTCAGCCTTAGTCAACAACGAATATGTGACAAAAATCACAGAGCATTGTTTGTCAACTGTGACAACCACAGCTTAAACTTAGCAGGAGTACACTCAGCTAAACAGGATCTACTTGTCGTCACATTTTTGGAACAGTTTTAGTTACTGCAGCTACATGCTATACTATTAACCAGAGGTGTGGACTCGAGTCATGTGACTTGGACTCGAGTCAGACTCGAGTCATGAATTTGATGACTTCAGACTCGACTTGGACTTGCATAACAATGACTTTGTCCCACCTCTGAGGTGTGGACTCGAGTCATGTGACTTGGACTCGAGTCAGACTCTAGTCATGAATTTGATGACTTCAGACTCGACTTGGACTTGCATAACAATGACTTTGTCCCACCTCTGAGGTGTGGACTCGAGTCATGTGACTTGGACTCGAGTCAGACTCGAGTCATGAATTTGATGACTTCAGACTCGACTTGGACTTGCATAACAATGACTTTGTCCCACCTCTGAGGTGTGGACTCGAGTCATGTGACTTGGACTCGAGTCAGACTCGAGTCATGAATTTGATGACTTCAGACTCGACTTGGACTTGCATAACAATGACTTTGTCCCACCTCTGAGGTGTGGACTCGAGTCATGTGACTTGGACTCGAGTCAGACTCGAGTCATGAATTTGATGACTTCAGACTCGACTTGGACTTGCATAACAATGACTTTGTCCCACCTCTGAGGTGTGGACTCGAGTCATGTGACTTGGACTCGAGTCAGACTCGAGTCATGAATTTGATGACTTCAGACTCGACTTGGACTTGCATAACAATGACTTTGTCCCACCTCTGAGGTGTGGACTCGAGTCATGTGACTTGGACTCGAGTCAGACTCGAGTCATGAATTTGATGACTTCAGACTCGACTTGGACTTGCATAACAATGACTTTGTCCCACCTCTGCTATTAACATTCCTTCCCTTTATTAATGCTACCCCTATCCCCTCCCTTTGATGTTGCTAATCCTGCATAATGCACGGGCATAAGTAGTACTAATCACATACCTGCATTTCCCATATCCCCTCCCTTTGATGTTGCTAATCCTGCATAATGCACGGGCATGAGTAGTACTAATCACATACCTGCATTTCCCATATCCCCTCCCTTTGATGCTGCTAATCCTGCATAATGCACGGGCATAAGTAGCACTAATCACATACCTGCATTTCCCATATCCCCTCCCTTTGATGCTGCTAATCCTGCATAATGCACGGGCATAGTAGTACTAATCACATACCTGCATTTCCCATATCCCCTCCCTTTGATGCTGCTAATCCTGCATAATGCACGGGCATGAGTAGTACTAATCACATACCTGCATTTCCCATATCCCCTCCCTTTGATGCTGCTAATCCTGAATAATGCACGGGCATAAGTAGTACTAATCACATACCTGCATTTCCCATATCCCCTCCCTTTGATGTTGCTAATCCTGCATATGCACATAGTAGTACTAATCACATACCTGCATTTCCCATATCCCCTCCCTTATGTGCTAATCCTGCATAATGCACGGGCATAAGTAGTACTAACACATACCTGCATTTCCCATATCCCCTCCCTTTGATGCTGCTAATCCTGTATAATGCACGGGCATAAGTAGTACTAATCCATACCTGCATTTCCCATACATATGGAATTCCTCTTGATATGCAAATTATTTGTCAAGGCGCCCTTTCCCCCCCNTCCAACCCAGCTTAAATATATGCTCCAAGCATGTGCTGTTTCATTCAGACGCTGTCGCCTCGACAGACCTGATTTTCACCTGAGACGGCTGCTTGCGTTGTGGCCGAAACGTCGTGAGAATTATTTTATTATGTTTTATTTTATTATTTTATTACTTCCCTTCTACGTGACTTTTCCGAAAGAACCAAGAAGATGAATCTCTCAGTCACGAAAGCTTTAAACGAAAAGTTACAGGCTATGTATTAATTTTAATTCATAGTTTTATTAATTTCTGGAATGTCATTCGGAAAAATGTACGTGTTCAGAAGCGCTTACAGGATCACTATGAATTTCAAGGAAGCAGCAACTGATCTTGAATCTTTGGAGCATGAATTTGTCAAGCTTCGTGATGATTTAAGCCAAGTTGCTGTAGAAAACGCCAAAACAAGATGCACAGCCTGAGGGATCGATGTGGACAGAAGAATTAGGCGACGTCGGAAGATGCCAGGAGAACTGGCAAGAGATGCAGAACTTTCAGCAGAAGAAGAAATTGTGCGCATTATTAAGAGCGTATTTTATCGACTTCAACAGGAGATGTCAACACGGTTTTTACGACTAAAGACCTGAACACAAAATTAGGATTTCTGCTGGACGTCAAAACTCTTCTATCCGACACAGATGTCGATGCAATTCGTCGAAATTGCACAGATTTTGGAAATTTCTATGACACCGACATCAATGGCCACGAACTTTTCCAGAAATTGGAGATTGCTGCTCAGTAACCGGAATGACGTTCTACCAGAAACTCCTTTGGATCTCCTTTGTTTTATTGTATTTTATGGAGACGACATATTTCCAAATTAGCGAATTCCACTGCAAATTTTATTAACAATATCAGTTTCAATTGCAAGCTGTGAGCGGTCGTTTAGCAAATTGAAACTTATTTTGTCGTATTTGCGTGTTTCAATGGGACAAGATCGTCTCAGCGGTCTTGCTCTTCTTAGCGTTGAAAGAGAAACATTGGAAAAAACAGATTTTGATTACGTGAATGACCAGTTTGCGACAGTGAAATCAAGAAAACTTAATCTTTTGTAGACTATGTCAACCAGTCTACGACAGTGACTGAGTGAGCCATGTAATATAATTTCTATAAATTTGCTTCTTTAAATACAATGTTTCATTAAAATTTAAATTGCTATTCCTTATTCGATGTAATAGGAAAATGTGATTAAACGGGGAGGGGGGGCGCCAATTTTATAGTTCGACCCGGGCGCAAAATTTCCTAGCTACGCCTCTGCTCTCATCATCATCATCACGCTGGCTAGGAGATGTTGACTACCTCGCCTGGTGTGCAGGAGGTCGTGGGTTCGATCCTAACCCTAACGATGATGGTTGTTTATTTGGAGTCTGCGTGTCTCTCTCTCGTCGTCATCACGGTGGCTAGGAGATGTTAACCACCTTGCCTGGTATACAGGAGGTCGTGGTAGTAGGTTTTTACCCTTTCAACTGGTACAAAAACTGACACCTTTATACAAGGCATCATGTTTGCAATAACCACAACACAAGCAGTCAAAATGCAAACAAAAAGAAACAACTCTGATAATGATAATGATTTGCACTGTCCTTGAAGTTGATTGGTCCACACCGAGACAGCTTTCCTTAGAGCCTAGTCTCACATGGGTTGGACCAGATGACGCCAAAAGGCGCACAACTCAAAGACAATGCACCATCAGAGTATTGAGAGCTCGGGGTGAAGCATTTACACTGAGACATCCTTTACCAGTGGCAAAATATAGTAACAGGTTTTTACCCTTTCAAAAGGTTTTTACCCTTTCAAAGGGTTAAAACCTACTACTATATTTTGCCACTGGTAAAGTAGATGTCTCATAGGAGGTCGTGGGTGAGATCCTGTGACCCTGCGAGATGTTAACCACCTCGCCTGGTATACAGGAGGTCGTGGGTTCGATCCTGTGACCCTGCGAGATGTTAACTACCTCGCCTGGTATACAGGAGGTCGTGGGTTCGATCCTGTGACCCTGCGAGACGTTAACCACCTCGCCTGGTATACAGGAGGTCGTGGGTTCGATCCCGACCCTGACGCCTGCTGCTGTTTATTTGTGAGATGTTAACTACCTCGCCTGGTATACAGGAGGTCGTGGGTTCGATCCTGTGACCCTGTGAGATGTTAACTACCTCGCCTGGTATACAGGAGGTCGTGGGTTCGATCCCGACCCTGACGCCTGCTGCTGTTTATTTGTGAGATGTTAACTACCTCGCCTGGTATACAGGAGGTCGTGGGTTCGATCCTGTGACCCTGTGAGATGTTAACTACCTCGCCTGGTATACAGGAGGTCGTGGGTTCAATCCCGACCCTGACGCCTGCTGCTGTTTATTTGTGAGATGTTGACTACCTCGCCTGGTCTACAGGAGGTCGTGGACATCGAACCCGACCGTGACGACGCCTGCTGCTGCTGTTGTATATTTCTGTAGTTCGCGTGTTTCCCTCTCGCCGTGAGAGATTCTTCTGTGCTTCTTTTCTCCGCCACGTTGAGAATGGAGATCTCTACGCGTCCAGAGTTCATTGGCTGCCGCTAGACATCTCCACGTGATGATGATGATGATGTAGATCCGTTAACTGGCTGAGCTACTATACATCATCTTCTTGGTTCTTATTCTTAGGCTTTTTTTACCGAAAAAACCTAAGAATATGAATCCTTGCAGTCACGAAAGCTTCAAATCTAGAACTTCTTGGTTCTTTCGGCAAAAGTCGCGTAGAAGGTAAATAATAAAATATAAAAAATAAAACAATAAAATTCTCACGACGTTTCGATTGCAACACAAGCAATCATCGTCAGGTGTGAAAACCACGACAAGAATTTTTTGAAAAAAGTGGCGGTTTTTTCTTTTGAAAAAAATGGCGTTTTTTTCTTTTGAAAAAAATGGCGTTTTTTATTTTGGAAAAAGTGGCGTTTTTTATTTTGAAAAAAGTGGCGTTTTTTATTTTGAAAAAGTGGCGTTTTTTATTTTGGAAAAAGTGGCGTTTTTTATTTTGGAAAAAGTGGCGTTTTTTATTTTGAAAAAAGTGGCGTTTTTTATTTTGGAAAAAGTGGCGTTTTTTATTTTGAAAAAAGTGGCGTTTTTATTTTGAAAAAAATGGCGTTTTTTTATTTTGGAAAAAGTGGCGTTTTTTATTTTGGAAAAAGTGGCGTTTTTTATTTTGGAAAAAGTGGCGTTTTTTTCTTTTTAAAAAAATGGCGTTTTTTCTTAACGTTAAGAAAAAACCGCCACTTTTTTAAAAAAATTCTTGCCGTGGATTTCACATCTGGACTTGTGTTGCAATCGAAACGTCGTGAGAATTTTTATTGTTTTATATTTTTATTATTTTATTATTTACCTTCTACGTAACGACTTTACCGAAGGAACCAAGAATATGAATCCATGCAGTCACGAACAGCTTTAAATCGACATCTGCTATATACCATTACGTGTGATAGCGTCGCCTTTGATGAAATAGCTGCTTTGCTCAGTGGGGATTTATCTGGTAAAATAACAAATAGTTTAGTTTTAGTCTGGGTCTCTGTGAGTATGGGTCTCTATGGGTCTCTGTGGGTCTGTGGGTCTCTGTGAGTATGGTTCTGTATTAGTCTCTGTGGTTCAGTGAGTCTCCATGGGTCTCTGTGGGTCTCTGTGAGTATGGGTCTCTATGGGTCTCTGTGGGTCTATGGGTCTCTGTGAGTATGGGTCTCTGTGGGTCTCNATGGGTTTCTGTGGGTCTATGGGTCTCTGTGGGTCTCTGTGAGTATGGGTCTCTATGGGTCTCTGTGGGTCTATGGGTCTCTGTGAGTATGGGTCTCTGTGGGTCTGTATGGGTCTCTGTGAGTATGGGTCTCTATGGGTCTCTGTGGGTCTATGGGTCTCTGTGAGTATGGGTCTCTACGGGTCTCTGTGGGTCTCTGTGGGTCTGTGGATCTCTATGAGTATGGTTCTGTATTAGTCTCTGTGGTTCTGTGAGTCTCCATGGGTCTCTGTGGGTTCATGGGTCTCTGTGGGTCTCTGTGGGTCTGTATGGGTCTCTGTGGGTCTATGGGTCTCTGTGGGTCTGTATGGGTTTCTTTGGGTCTATGGGTCTCTGTGGGTCTGTGTGGGTCTCTGTGGGTCTCTGTGGGTCTATGGGTCTCTGTGTGTGTCTATGGGTCTCTGTGAGTATGGGTCTCTATGGGTCTCTGTGGGTCTATGGGTCTCTGTGAGTATGGGTCTCTATGGGTCTCTGTGTGTCTATGGATCTCTGTGGGTCTCTGTGGGTCTCTGGGTCTCTGTGGGTCTCCGTGGGTCTCTGTGGGTCTATGGGTCTCTGTGGGTCTCTCTGGGTCTCTGTGGGTCTCTGTGGGTCTATGAGTCTCTGTGGGTCTCTGTGTGTCTATGGGTCTCTGTGTGTCTATGGGTCTCTGTTGGTCTCTGTGGGTCTCCGTGGGTCTCTGTGGGTCTATGGGTCTCTATGGGTCTCTGTGGGTCTCTGTGGGTCTCTGTGGGTCTCTGTGGGTCNATGAGTCTCTGCGGGTCTAGGTCTCTGTGGGTCTGTATGGTCTCTGTGGGTCTCTATGGGTCTCTCTGGGTCTCTCTGGGTCTCTGTGGGTATCTGTGGGTCTATGAGTCTCTGTGGGTCTCTGTGGGTCTTTCTGGGTCTCTGTGGGTCTCTGTGGGTCTATGAGTCTTTGTGGGTCTCTGTGTCTCTGTGGGTCTGTGGGTCTCTGTGGGTCTATATGGGTCTCTGTGTGTCTCTGTGTGTCTCTGTGGGTCTCTGTGGGTCTCTATGGGTCTTTATGGGTCTATGAGTCTCTGTGGGTCTCTGTGGGTCTGTGTGGGTCTGTATGGGTCTCTGTGGGTCTCTATGGGTCTCTCTGGGTCTCTGTGGGTCTATGAGTCTCTGTGGGTCTCTGTGGGTCTCTGTGGGTCTCTATGGGTCTATGGGTCTCTGTGGGTCTGTATGGGTCTCTGTGGGTCTCTATGGGTCTCTGTTTAGCGACACACACGCGACTTGTGGTAAACATGCACACACACAGAGAACACGCCCTGATGAGACGCTATCATTGTCCTTCAAACTGATTGTCCTCCACGAGGGACAGTAGCAGCCTTCTTCATGGCCTAAGAGCATCATGTGTTGATACTGGCAAAAAGAAGTGAAGTTTAAAAATACTTGTTTAAAGACACGCTTTAATGATTTAAAGCTTTCGTGACTGCAGGGATTAATCTTCTTATTCTTAGGTGTTTTCGGTAAAGTCACGTAGGTAAAACATTAAAATTAATAAAAGTAAAATAAAATAAAAATCACGACGTTTCGGAGGAAACACAAGTCTCCGTCATGATTTTTATTTTATTTAACTTTTATTAATTTTAATGTTTTACCTACGTGACTTTACCGAAAACACCTAAGAATATGAATCCTTGCAGTCACGAAAGCTTCAAATCTAGAATTCATCTTCTTGGTTCTTTCGTAAAATGCACTTACACAAGTAGTACTAATCACATACCTGCATTTCCCACGGGTATGCTGGATTCCTCTTGATTTGCAAATTCTTTTGTCAAGGCGCCTCCTTTCCCCCCTTCCAACCCAGCTTATATACATGCTCCAAGCTCGTGTGCTGTTTCATTCAGACGCTGTCGCCTCGACAGACCTGGTTTTCACCTGAGGACGGCTGCTTGCGTTGTGGCCGAAACGTCGTGAGAATTGTATTTTATTATGTTTTATTTTTATTATTTTATTACTTCCCTTCTACGTGACTTAAAATATAAATAAAACATAATAAAAGAATTGTATTTATTTTTTGTTTTATTATAATAATAAGAATTGTATTTATTGTATGTTAAATTTTATTATTTTATTACTTCCCTTCTACGTGACGACTTTACCGAAAGAACCAAGAATACGCTTTAATGAAATGTACCGTACGAGTAATGGCAGAAGTGGGCCCGAAGCTTGCCACAACGTCAGGTGATTTACAGGCAAAGTCGGTTGAGCGTGGACAATTAGACCCAAGCCGAAACATAACGTATAAAACAGATGGTTTAAAAATATATATGATTTTTCATGATAGAATATGGTATTGTCATCAGTATGACATCAGTATACCAAGTTTCCAGTCGATACCACATTGGGAAGTGGGTTAAAATTGAGTTACAAGATTTGAGCATACAACAACAACGCCTCTACTGTGTGAAATCGTCGATAATCGATAAGACTGGTAAAAAAAAAGCATTTTTTCCGGCCTGGACTTTTGCAGCTGTTCTAGACTAATTTCAGGGTGCCGATTCCAAATCTGATCTCAGATTTGCTCCATCACATCTCATTTTGATGCTATCGGCATACCCCATTTTCATTGATTTTACCCGAAATTAACTCCGTCACTTACGATTGCAAGTTGTTGCGAGTCAGTGACTTGCTTTAGTGTTAAAATACGGTGCTGTATTTTTAGGATAGTGTGTTTATAATATCATCATTTCATGTAGATGTCCACATTCATTTAATATTTTTCTTCCGCAGTTTTTATTGAAAATGCAATATTTGATATCTCTGATGTGATAGACAAAAACTGATGCCAGATTTGGAATCAGCACCCCACAAAATCACCTTAGAACCGTTGGAATACCTTGTGCCAGACAAAGCGTGCTGACCAGTGTCATTGTGCCTGGCTGCGGTAGAAAAGAGATGCCCAAATTTACGTCTCACCTCGTGCGGCCTCCTTTGCCAGTATTTAATTATGATCGTAGGAGTTTCCCCTCTATGTTATTATAGCCCAGAAGGCTCCTTACCTTGGCTGGAAATCACCGAATCCTCATCACTATTCAACTTCGCATCTGTTGAATCAATAATTCAAGTGACATGTTAAATAAATTAGATCAAAACAAAATGGCCGCAATCAGAAATGTCACGCATCGCGCAGATTTGGAATCAGCACCCCACAAAATCACCTTAGAACCGTTGGAATACCTTGTGCCAGAAAAAGTGTGTTGACCATTGTTATCAGAGTGTGTTTTTTGTGTACATTTTGACTGAAAGCGTTGTGCTGAATGCACTAACGTGATTCAGCGCAAAAAATTAACCCGTAAAAACAAAGTTTTTCACTATAAATCCTTTATGTGCGTGGCGGCTAGAGTCCTCTCGTCCTCTGGCTTGAGATGGCTGCCACCTATGGGTCAGATGATTGCCTGCCACCATTAAGCAATTGGTAATTAAATATAATATTTTTTCCTAAAAAGTGTAAAATTTTGGGAAAAAAATTTCAGGAAAATAAATTGTCACGCACAACGAGTCTGTGTGCAAAATGTCAGCTCGATTGGATCACGGGAAGTGGGTTAAAAAACGACCGAAAGATTTGCACGGTCCTAAGCAAGCAAGCAAGTGAACTTAATATAAAGGATTTTAAAAAAGTTTCAATTCGAGTTGCCAGAAAAAAGGGTAGCAACCCTGTTATTATACTTTGCTAATCTTGATAATTGTTTTTTAACCCTTTTATCTGGCAAACAAAACTGACACCTTTTTTACAAGGAGTCATGTTCATAGACCAAATACGCCAACACCATGTGAACTATCTAAAAAGCTGTCTCGGTGTGGACCAATCAACTTCAAGGACCATGTGGACTAGGCTCTAAGGAAAGCTGCTCGGGTGTGGCAATCAACTTCAAGGACCATGTGAGACTAGGCTCTAAAGAAAGCTGTCTCGGGTGTGGACCAATCAACCAAGGACATGTGAGACTAGGCTCTAAAGAAAGCTGTCTCTGTGGACCAATCAACTTCAAGGACAGTGCACATATATTATCAGAGTTGTTTTTTTTNGCAGTACGACTGCAGGTATTGTGGTCAATGCAAACATGACTCCTTGTAAAAAAGGTGTCAGTTTTGTTGCCAGATAGAAGGGTAAAAAAACAATTATCAACCCTGTTATTATACTTTGCTAATCTTGATAATTGTTTTTTAACCCTTTTATCTGGCAACAAAACTGACACCTTTTTACAAGGAGTCATGTTTGCATAGACCGCAATACCTGCGGTCGGAATCAGCACCCCACAATTCTTAGAACGTATACCTTGTGCCAGAAAAAAAATGGTTGACCAGCGATGTAGAGAACACGTTTGTTTAGCCCTCACCCGAGTGACTCTGTTTGGAGCCTAATTCCTCGGTGTTTGAACAGGTGAGGCCCAAAATAAAGCTGCAGCTGTCGTACTCTCCTTTCCCACGCTGTTTTACGTGTTTTCATTCAAAAGGTGTCGTCTGGTAGAGCGGCTATAAGGTCTTAGCTCTAAATAAAGCTGCTGGGAATGCACGGGGGGGAGGGGGGGCAGTGCATATTGTTGTACCGTACTTCTGTGCTGCCAGTACAAGTCTGTTCTTCGTATACTGGTCAACACACTTTTTCTGGCATAAGGTATTGCAACGGGTTTAAGAATGGAAATAATAAAAGAATAAAAAATAACTAGTAAAATAAATAATATTTTCTTCTTTTATTATTTCTATTCTACGTGTGACTTTCGAAAGAACCAAGAAGATGAATCCCTGCAGTCACGAAAGCTTTAAATCAAGATGACACTGGTCAACACACTTTTTTTTGGCATAAGATATTCCAACGGTTTAAGGTAATTTTGGGGGCTGATTCCAAATCTGGCATCAGTTTTTGTATACCACATCGGGTTTTTGAGATATCAAATATTGTTGCTTCAATAAAAATGCGGAAGAAAAATATTAAATGAATGTAGATATCTACATAAAATGATTTATAAACACACTATCCTAAAAACACAGCAATATTTTACCCAAGCAGTCACTGACTCGGAACAACTTGCAAGCAAAGTGACAGAGTTAATTTCGGGTAAAATATGAAAATGGGTATGCCGATAGCATAAAAAATTAACCCGTAAAAACAAAGTTTTCACTCTAAATCCTTTATATGCGTGGCGGCTAGAGTCCTCTCGTCCTCTGGCTTGAGATGGCTGCCACCTATGGGTCAGATGATTGCCGGCCACCATTAAGCAATTGGTAATTAAATATAATATTTTTCCCAAAAAGTGTAAAGTTATGGAAAAATTTTTCACGAAATAATTGTCTCGCACAACGAGTTGTGTGCAAAATGTCAGCTCGATTGGATCACGGGAAGTGGGTTAAAAAACGACCGAAAGATTTGCACGGTCGTAAGCAAGCAAGCAAGTGAACTTAATATAAAGGATTTAAAAAGAGATGTGATAGAGCAAATCTGAGATCAGATTTGGAATCAGCACCCTGAAATTAGTCTAGAACAGCTGCAAAAGTCCAGGCCAGAATTTTTTTGTTGACCAGTGTGATTGATTGATGATTGATAATGATGACGGTGGTGGTGGTGATGGTGTTTGTGTTCGCAGGTCCAGGCACTAGCATCGCCCATTGTAGAGAAGCAATGCCCCGAGGGACAATACAAGGCGAAAAGCAACATCTGCTGCCAGCTGTGTCCGGCAGGTAAGGTCAGCGTGGATTTAGAAGCGAGAAGGCGATGGACCCATCCCACCCCAACCCCGCCACGATCCTGGCACTTTGTGAGCCGTGGAGTGACCCCAGTTGGGATAGAAGCTCAACGGGGAAGCCGTCGGACTGCGAGAAGGGCGAGCGCGAAAGGGCGAGCGAGAGGGCGAGAGAGGGTGAGAGAGGGTGAGAGAGAGAGGGTGAGCGAGAGAGAGGGTGAGCGAGAGAGAGAGAGCGAGCGAGCAAGAGAGCGAGAGTGCGAGCGAGAGAGTGAGCCAGAGGGTGAGTGAGGGAGTGAGCGAGAGAGTGACCGAGAGAGTGAGAAAGAGTGAGCGAGAGAGCGAGCGAGAGGGCGAGCGAGAGAGCGAGCGAGAGGGCGAGCGAGAGGGTGAGCGAGAGGGTGAGCGAGCGAGAGAACGAGAGGGTTTACATAAAGCAAAGTATAAAAAAATACGAAATGCCGAAGCAAAGTGCCGACTACACCGAGCATCTTCTTGTTTCCACTGATCGTAAAACAAAAGGAGATGGAAGAGTTCGATGCCTCATGGGGCCAACTCCATACCCCCTACCCTTGATGTACAGGGCCCAGCAATGAGCGAAGCAGATGTATAACAAGTATAACCCGTAAAAACAAAGTGTTTCACTCTAAATCCTTTATATGCGTGGCGGCTAGAGTCCTCTCGTCCTCTGGCTTGAGATGGCTGCCACCTATGGGTCAGATGATTGCCTGCCACCATTAAGCAATTGGTAATTAAATATAATATTTTTGTACAAAAAAGTGTAACATTTTTGGAAAAAAATTTCACGAAAATAAATTGTCACGCACAACGAGTCTGTGTGCAAAATGTCAGCTCGATTGGATCACGGGAAGTGGGTTAAAAAACGACCGAAATATTTGCACGGTCCTAAGCAAGCAAGCGAGTCTGCAATATTTTGCTGTCTTTTCTTGGATTTTCTGTTTGCACGTAGTTACTTGAGGATGTTTTCTTGTTCATGTTTTTGTTTCTTGTTTGTTGCGGTTGCACCCGATTCAAGAGCCGAATGGCTCACAGGGCTATATACCTGATACATGAAGTTTAAACTTTGAGTGTTCTATGGGTCTCTGTGAGTAGTCTATGGGTCTCTATGAGTAGTCTATGGGTCTCTGCGTGAGTAGTCTATGGGTCTCTATGAGTAGTCTATGGGTCTCTATGAGTAGTCTATGGGTCTCTGCGTGAGTAGTCTATGGGTCTCTATGAGTAGTCTATGGGTCTCTGTGTGAGTAGTCTATGGGTCTCTGTGAGTAGTCTATGGGTCTCTGTGAGTAGTCTATGGGTCTCTGTGTGAGTAGTCTATGGGTCTCTATGAGTAGTCTATGGGTCTCTATGAGTAGTCTATGGGTCTCTATGAGTAGTCATTGGGTCTCTGTGTGAGTAGTCTATGGGTCTCTGTGTGGTGAGTCATTGGGTCTCTGTGTGGTGAGTCTATGGGTCTCTATGAGTAGTCTATGGGTCTCTATGAGTAGTCTGTGGGTCTCTGTGTGGTGAGTCTGGGTCTCTGTGTGGAGTCATTGGGTCTCTGTGTGGTGATCTATGGGTCTCTATGAGTAGTCTATGGGTCTCTGTGAGTAGTCTATGGGTCTCTATGAGTAGTCTATGGGTCTCTGCGTGAGTAGTCTATGGGTCTCTATGAGTAGTCTATGGGTCTCTATGAGTAGTCTATGGGTCTCTGCGTGAGTAGTCTATGGGTCTCTGTGAGTAGTCTATGGGTCTCTATGAGTAGTCATTGGGTCTCTGTGTGAGTAGTCTATGGGTCTCTGTGTGGTGAGTCATTGGGTCTCTGTGTGGTGAGTCTATGGGTCTCTATGAGTAGTCTATGGGTCTCTGTGTGGTGAGTCTGTGGGTCTCTGTGTGGTGAGTCATTGGGTCTCTGTGTGGTGAGACTATGGGTCTCTATGAGTAGTCTATGGGTCTCTATGAGTAGTCTATGGCTCTCTGCGTGAGTAGTCTATGGGTCTCTATGAGTAGTCTATGGGTCTCTATGAGTAGTCTATGGGTTTCTATGAGTAGTCTATGGGTCACTATGAGTAGTCTATGGGTCTCTGTGTGGTGAGTCTGTGGGTTTCTGTGTGGTGAGTCATTGGGTCTCTGTGTGGTGAGACTATGGGTCTCTATGAGTAGTCTATGGGTCTCTATGAGTAGTCTATGGGTTTCTATGAGTAGTCTATGGGTCTTTATGAGTAGTCTATGGGTCTCTTGATCTAAGTTGTCTTGTGGTTGTTGTTGTTTGACTTGTATCCCACTGGGGTTTTTGCAGACAGCGTTGGTGTGTACGGTGATTTTTCTGCAACATTTTGCTGTCTTTTCTTGGATTTTCTGTTTGCACTCAGTCATATAGTCACTTTAAGATGTTTTTTGTTCATGTTTTTGTTTTTTGTTTGTTGCGGTTGCACCCGATTCAAGAGCCGAATGGCTCACAGGGCTACACCTAATCAATGAAACTGAACTGATAGACAAAGAGGCAGTTGCGAGATTTAAAGTTCAACGCTGTCATTTCCTTTGGACACCCCCAACCCCCACTTTTGTCTTTTTTTTACATCCCGCAGGACAGTTCCGTGGCTTTGATTGCGAGCTTGAAGGTGGCCTGAGCCACTGTCTCTCCTGTTTCGAAGGCAGAACGTACACGGACACCAGCAACAACGCGGAGGCTTGCAGTGCATGCAGAACCTGCGCCAGAGGTAACGAGGAACGGAACGGTGGCAGCGCTTCAGTCATTCATTTACTCGGCCACCCAGAAAAGTCTGTACCGAGCAGAGGTCGCAACTGGGTACCCGATACCTGTACCCTACCCGATACCCGGATACCGGTACCCGGTCGGGTACCGTTTGGCCGTGCGGCCTGGTGGGTAGCCGTGAGTCACTGGTGAGTCACCGTTTGTCTCACAATTCAAGTTCCTAGAATCAACCCACCCGCGCCTGCAACATGGCTTCATCCCAGAGATCGCAATCGGGTACCCGATACCCGTACCCTACTCGTACCCGGCCGGTACGCGGGCGGTACGGGTAGGGTACGGGTACGGGTAGCGGTTTGCGACCCTGGTGAGGCCGGGTACGGGTACGGGTAGGCCGTGAGTCACTGGTGAGTAACCGTTTGTCACTCATTTCCCAACGTCTTGTCTCTTACAATTCAAGTTCCTAGAATCAACCCACCCGCGCCTGCAACGTGGCTTCATCCCAGAGGTCGCAATCGGGTACCCGTACCGGATACGGCCGGGTACGGGTAGGGTATCAGAACCCGTTTGCGACCCTGGTGGCCGGGTACGGGTGGTAAGGAATCCAAACCGTTTGCGACCTCTGGTTCCGAGTCCAAGCCGTGTTTCAAGAGGGGGGGGGGAGGGAGAAAGCCGAGGACCCCCCCCCCCCACCTCGAGCTACTCCGCATACAAGGGGAGTTTCGGGTTTCTGAATCATCACGAAAACCCCTCAGAGCAGAGGCATGGGTGGTTCCTCCTTCTCTTCTGCTGCCCTCATGGCCCAAGGAGAAACTGCCTCCCCCCAGGGTGTGGGTTGGTTACTGCTGTTTTTGTTTTTTAAATCCTTTATATTAAGCTTGCTTGCTTGCGTGCTTGCTTGCTTGCTTAGGACCGTGCAAATCTTTCGGTCGTTTTTTAACCCACTTCCCGTGATCCAATCGAGCTGACATTTTCCACACAGACTCGTTGTGCGTGACAATTAATTTTCGTGAAAAAANTCCAAAATTGTACACTTTTTAGGGAAAACAAATTAAATATTTAATTACCAATTGCTTAATGGTGGCAGACAATCATCTGACCCATAGGTGGCAGCCATCTCAAGCCAGAGGACGAGAGGACTCTAGCCGCCACGCATATAAAGGATTTAGAGTGAAAAACTTTGTTTTTACGGGTTATACTTGTTCATTAATATTAAAGAAGTGAAGTTGCCTTTACATGCTTAAGCTGTTAATTTATCCATTGCATTGCATGGGTGGACCTTATCCTTATCAATCATCCAGACATTTGACCCCCCTGAGAGATTTTGCAGGAGCCGCCACTGTATAAATGGCAAAGTTGCGATTGTGTGCGTCTGTTCAAACATGCTTCGCGTACTTCCCGACATGCAACAAACTTGAAGTTTGCCGTGCGGGTACTTTCCAGACTGTACACCATGCAAACATTATGAAAATACACTTTTGTTTTTTGGGGGGGAGGGGAGGGGAGCTCAATAATGCATCGATATTTTTTGCACGGCAAGTGAGCTGTGACGTCACATCGGTCACGTGCCGCGCATGCGCAGTGCTTAGCGCTACGCTGCGCTACGAACCCGGCGACCCGAGTCCGATTCCCGCTCACGGCCGGTGACGATTATTTCAACCGGTCCTGGGCCTCCCCTAGGTCGACTCGGCCTCAAACGAGTAGCTGCTGTGGTGTGTGAACATCGCCACTGGGGAGACAAAGGCGGCCGGCCGTGGTGCTGGCCACCCACCCCTCGTGTGCCACAGCGCCGGTCTTCATAGGTGCTCGCTAACAGCACTTGCCCCAACAGTCTGACGGGCTACACGGGGGATCTTTGTCTTTAGCGAGTTTTACACCATTGGTACCTCATTTCCAGTAAAAAATATGAAATTGTTTTTTTAATTATTTTATCTGGCAACAAAACTGACACCTTTTTGGAGTCATGTTTGCATAGACCACAATACCTGCAGTCTAGCAAACAAAAAACACACAACTCTGATAATGTATGCACTGTCCTTGAAGTTGATTGGTCCACACCCGAGACAGCTTTCCTTAGAGCCTAGTCTCACATGGGTTGGACCAGATGACGCCTTTTGGCGTTATGAATATGGGAGAGAGCGGAGTTCGGATTCATTCTCTGTCGGCATCACGTTGTCACAACAACTCAATCTGGTACACAGCGAGTCCTAATCGAGGTTCAGGATTGATTATCTTCGCCTCGAGATACTCTGTGCAAAGGACGCTGTTGGATTTGTCGGGTCTTGAAAAAATGTATAAAAAGAATAAAAATGTAATGGAAATGGAGAAATGTGCAGTTATCCGACATAATGCGCATATCTTCTTGGTTCTGTCGGTAAAGTCATCACGTAGAAGGGAAGTAATAAAATAATAAAAATAAAACATTACAAAATAATTCTCACGACGTTTCGGCCACAACGCAAGCAGCCGTCCTCAGGTGGAGAACAGGTCTGTCGAGAAGACAGCGTCTGAATGAAACACACCAGGCTTGGAGCGACTATTTAAGCTGGGATGGAGGGGGAAGAGCGCCTTGACAAAAGAATTAGCATATCAAGAGGGATTTTGCATATTTATGGGAAATGCAGATATGCGACTAGTACTACTTGTGAAATGCTTTAAATCGAAATTATGCGCATAGGTACATAAATTAGCATAATTTCGGATATTTTCACATTTTCAATTTTCATTAAATTTTTGTTATTTTTATTAATTTTTCAAGACCCGACATATACAACAACGCGAATCAAACGGCGGCGGATAATCACTTCAACAACAACAAACAGGCATAGCATACCGTGTCAGCCCACACGGTCTACCACGTGTTCTTGCGCAGGCAAAATTGAGTTTGCAGGTCCATACGGCGAACAGCCGTTTTAATACGGGCAACATTTGTGTGTCGATTTGTTTGCGTTTCTCCCTTGTGACGGTATTTTGTAGGATGAACGTTGAGATTTCTAAGGGCAGGGGGTTTGATTAATAAGGGCTGAATCGGTCTGTAATAAGGTAGGACACTGATAAGGGGTTGGCAGGTGTGCAAACCAAAAACTTAACTCTGATAATGATATGCACTGTCCTTGAAGTTGATTGGTCCACACCCGAGACAGCTTTTCTTAGAGCCTCGTCTCACATGGTGTTGGACCAGATGACGCCAAAATGGGTCTGCAATAAGGTAGGGCACTGATAAGGGTTGACAGGTTTGGGTTACTGCTGTCTTATCGATCACGTTGGCAATCTGTGTGTGTGTGTCTGTGTGTGTGTCTGTGTGTATGTGTCTGTGTGTGTGTCTGTGTGTGTGTCTGTGTGTGTGTCTGTGTTGTGTGTGTGTGTCTGTGTGTGTGTCTGTGTGTCTGTGTGTGTGTCTGTGTGTGTCTGTGTGTGTGCTGTGTGTGTGTGTCTGTGTGTGTATGTGTGTGTGTTGTGTGTGTCTGTGTGTGTGTACTGTGTGTGTGTCTGTGTGTGTGTGTCTCCCACAGAGGAGGAGTTGGTGGCACGTGCACTGCCAAGCGTGACACCGCGTGCCAATGCCGGGATGGATTCTATCGGTCTCCGCAGTCGGGGGCGTGCGAGCTGGTCGATTCGGGTAACAAACGGGTTTGGCTGCACGAGCAGAAAGATTTGACAAAAGCATTCGATTTCGATTTAAAGCTTTCGTGACTGCAGGAGTTCATCTTCTTGGTTCTTTTGGTAAAGTCGTCACGTAGAAGGGAAATAATAAAAGAATAAACATAAAACACAATTAAATACAATTCTCACGACGTTTCGGCCACAACGCAAGCAGCCGTCCTCAGGTGAAGAATGAAACACCACCAAGCTTGGAGCGTATATTTAAGCTGCTGGGTTGGAGGGGGAGAAGGGCGCCTTGACAAAAGAATTTGCATATCAAGAGGAATTTAGCATATTTATGGGAAATGCAGGTATGTGATTAGTACTACTGTACTTGTGAAATGCGTAGGAGGTGGTAGGAGGGTTTAAAGTCATTATGCCCGTGCATTATGCAGGATTAGCAGCATCAAAGGGAGGGGATAGGGTAGCATTAACAAAGGGAAGGAATGTTAATAGTATGTAGCTGCAGCTACTAAACCACCACGTAAACAACTAAAGTATAAACTACATAGTATCATCAGTATGCTAAATATACTCTCCAATAAGCTGAGCCACTAACAGTAAGTCATACATTACAATTCTATGTCGCAAAAAATACAATATGCTTCCAGATAAACTTTTTTCCCTTACATCACACGGGTCTATCCCGTACTATATACTATTCGAGCCAAATACTTTAAAATACTTTAAAATTGAGCGCAGCTTGATGTGTCCATAATAGAGGCGGTGGTGATTGGGGGAGTTCGAACGCGTGGATATAAACGTTCTATCATTAAACCCGTCATCGCTCGACACACGGACGAAGAGTAAGGGGTGAGTGTCACGTAAACGAACAAGTCTCCAATGATAATTGATAATTGGTTCTTTACCCTTCTATCTGGCAACAAAACTGACACCTTTTTACAAGGAGTCATGTTTGCATAGACCACAATATCTGCAGTCATAATACAAACAAAAGAACACAACTCTGATAATGATATGCACTGTCCTTGAAGTTGGTCCACACCCGAGACAGCTTTCCTTAGAGCCTAGTCTCACTTGGTGTTGGACCAGATGATGCCAAAAGGCGCACAACTCAAAGACAATGCACTATCAGAGTATGAGAGCTCGGGGTGAAACATTTACACCATTGGAACCTCATTTGCCAGTAAAAAATATGATACGTGATTCTGTGCGTCACGTGACCGCGAGCAAGAGAGTGAGCCACTGCTGCCCTGAGGGAGCCAGACGCACTCTCTCCACTGCTGCCCTGAGGGAGCCAGACGCACTCTCTCCACTGCTGCCCTGAGGAGCCAGACGCACTCTCTCCACTGCTGCCCTGAGGGAGCCAGACGCACTCTCTCCACTGCTGCCCTGAGGGAGCCAGACGCACTCTCTCCACTGCTGCCCTGAGGGAGCCAGACGCACTCTCTCCACTGCTGCCCTGAGGTAGAGCCGTGCCCCCGAACAACAACATCGTTTTAATTTTTATATAAAAAATGAAAAAGTCGATTTCTATCCACAAACGTTTCCACCACACGGCACTTTCCAATACGATTGTTCGCGTGACAACCCGATACGATTCAGTCCACTCCTGAATCAGAATATCAGGACCTGTATTTATACTTACAGGAGGAATCCGATGAGCTGTAAAGCTCCTTTTTTACAGATGTCCAGTAGGCGCACGGGGTCAGAACGTTACAACAACAAACACAAAGTAAAGAAAGATAAACAACAACAACAACCGCTAAGTGGCGGTGACGTCACCACGACGCTTGTGCCAGGCCAAGTGCACCTTGAGGCCACGTGAAGTGTCGAACGCCCGCTGGCAGGAGGTCACGGGGCAGACCCAGCAGGTGCCACGGGAACGACTGACCGAGATGACCGAGATGACTGGCTGATGCACCACCTGTGCCCCCTACTGTGCCAACTTGCTGTGTTTTAGCCACCCGGCGCTCCGCTCGTTGTTGTGAGCGTCGCTCCTCTGCAGACGAGTTCAAGTTGCGTCATGGAAATGGGCGGTAACGAAGGGGCGGTAATAAGGGGCAATAATAAAGCCTTCACCTATTTCGATTTAAACCTTCTTGGTTCTTTCGGTAAAGTCACGTAGAAGGAAAATAAAATAATTAAAATAAACATAATAAAATTCTACGTTTCGGCCACAACGCAAGGTGACGGCTGCTTGCGTTGTGGCCGAAACGTCATAGAATTGNATTTAATTGTGTTTTATGTTTATTCTTTTATTATTTCCCTTCTACGTGACTTTACCGAAAGAACCAAGAATGCATTACCCTGCGATGTCAATGATGGGGCTGTTCAATGATACTTCACCGCACTATCAAGGAGCCGATTGGTGAAAATTTGATCAAATATACTTTTTTTGAAGCTGAAAAAAAACAAAACGCATTTACAACACTAACATTCAGTCTCTTTACAGGCGTGGAAACGACCCCGGTGATTTTAACTAGAAACTANTACTCATAATGACGTTGGCCATCTTGGTTTCTAGTAGGCGCAAGATGTCATNTGGAGGTAATGCCTGCACACGCCTCGAACAGCGAAGATCACACTGGTCAACAAAAAAACACATGTTTTTCTGGCCTGGACTTTTGCAGCTGTTCTAGACTAATTTCAGGGTGCTGATTCCAAATCTGATCTCAGATTTGCTCTATCACATCTCATTTTTATGCTATCGGCATACCCCATTTTCATTGATTTTACCCGAAATTAACTCNGTCACTTATGATTGCAAGTTGTTGCGAGTCAGTGACTGCTTTAGTGTTAAAATATGGTGCTGGATTTTTAAGATAGTGTGTTTAAATATCATTTTAAGTAGATATCCACATTTATTTAATATTTATCTTCCGCAGTTTTTATTGAAAAAACAATATTTGAAATCTCAGATTTGGAATCAGCACCCCAAAATTACCTTAAAACCGTTGGAATACCTTATGCCAGAAAAAGTATGTTGACCAGTGTCATCTTTCAGCACGCGGTTTGAACCTCCAAAGGACTTCGTTCAAGGCACCAACCCTCCTCCATCTTGAGTTGAATTGAAGGGCACCGCTTACTGACTGCTGTGTACAGCAAAGCCTCGCTGTGCACGGGTCCCGGATGTCCAGAGTTTCGCACATTCGCGAGTGACTAAATCCGTGGGTTCTTACACCTTTCACTGCAGCCTTGCACCCCTGTTGTGTCTCAATCGTTAAACAATCTGCGATTTTCATGAATACGTAGGGGTTGATGAAACATAGTAGTTGTTGACTTAAAGGTTTCGTGACTGCAGAAAAATAAAACTAATGAAAAATCACGACGTTTCGATCGCAACGCAAGCAATCGTCTTCAGGTGAAAAACATACAGCAGGCAGAATTTTCGATTTAAAGCTTTCGTGACTGCAGGGATTCATCTTCTTGATTCTTTCGGTAAAGTCACAAGTAGAAGGGATGTAATAAAATAATAAAATAAAACATAATAAATACAATTCTCACGACGTTTCGGCCACAACGCAAGCAGCCGTCCTCAGGTGAAGAAAAAAGCAGCCGTCCTCAGGTGAAGAAAATTTCTTCACCTGAGGACGGCTGCTTGCGTTGTGGCTGAAACGTCGTGAGAATTATTTTATTATGTTTTATTTTTATTATTCTATTATTTCCCTTCTACGTGACTTTACCGAAAGAACCAAGAAGCAGGCGGACAGCTGAGGCAGGAACAAACACAGCGAGAGAGCTACTGCAGCCAGAGGTTCTATCGGTTTGAGACGGGTACAGACCAAGGGTAAGTGGGCGAGGCTAGAGATGGAATTTGCAAGTAAATGTAAGATCGGAGAGCCTCATATACATCACGACTACGTTGCTGAAGAGGCGGCCATTGTATTGCTAGAGATTAGCAAGTCAATCTGTTAATGTCACCCCGCGTCTACGGTGCTGAAGAGGCGGCCATTGTATTGCTAGAGATTAGCAAGTCAATCTGTTAATGTAAACCCGCGACTACAGTACTGAAGAGGCGGCCATTGTATTGCGAGAGATTAGCAAGTCAATCTGTTAATGTCACCCCGCGACTACAGTGCTGAAGATGCGGCCATTGTATTGCTAGAGATTAGCAAGTCAATCTGTTAATGTCACCCACAACTACGGTACTGAAGAGGCGGCCATTGTACTGCTAGAGATTAGCAAGTCAATCTGTTAATGTCACCCCACGTCTACAGTGCTGAAGAGGCGGCCATTGTATTGCTAGAGATTAGCAAGTCAATCTGTTAATGTAGCCCCACAACTACAGTACTGAAGATGCGGCCATTGTATTGCTAGAGATTAGCAAGTCAATCTGTTAATGTAGCCCCACGTCTACGGTGCTGAAAATGCGGCCATTGTATTGCTAGAGATTAGCAAGTCAATCTGTTAATGTCACCCCACGTCTACAGTGCTGAAGAGGCGGCCATTGTATTGCTAGAGATTAGCAAGTCAATCTGTTAATGTAACCCCACGTCTACAGTGCTGAAAATGCGGCCATTGTATTGCTAGAGATTAGCAAGTCAATCTGTTAATGTCACCCCACGTCTACGGTGCTGAAGATGCGGCCATTGTATTGCTAGAGATTAGCAAGTCAATCTGTTAATGTAACCCCACGTCTACAGTGCTGAAGAGGCCGCCATTGTATTGCTAGAGGTTAGAGATTAACATGTCAATGTGAGACGGCTCCCGCAGCAGCGGCTGTGTTGATGAGAGACATTCAGCCAATTAAACAACGAGCGCCACCGCCGCATCGAGGAAAAGGGAGCAGCAGCTATGTTAGTGAGACATTTAGCCTGTTAATGTAAAGACATTTACACTAACAGGCATAATGTCTCACTAACATATGTATATCTTCTTTATGGCCTAGTCTCACTACAAGTGTCAGACAAGAGAACACCGCCAAAAGGCGAACAGCACAAAGACAATGCACTATCAAGGCATTTATAGCTGGCGTTGACCAACTACTCTATTTGACGTTTCTTATTTTTCATCGCTTTGACACTGGCTGCCCCTGGCTGTCCGCTTTGCCCTCAAGTCTCACCATAATCCCGCTTTCAACTCGCTTTTTTGCATTTTTGCTGCTGCTGCTATGAATACGTACTTGACAGTGACTTATGGAGTGACTGATGTAGCCAGCTGTGGCTGCAGAGTTTGGTAGTACATGTTGTTTACGTCGTTTATTGTGAAAATTCCGTCACAGTTCCTATGACCACTGTTTCGTTGCTTTTATGGCTTTATTTTTGGTGATTTTCCAAAAGTTTTTTGGTTTGGCCATGTTGGTTTGTTTGTTGTAGTACAGAGTTAGACTGATGGCCTTAATCTAAGTTGTCTTGTGGTTGTTCTTGTTGTTGTTTGACTTGCATCCCACTGGGATTTTTGCACACAGCGTTGGTGTACGGTGATTTTTGTGCAATATTTTGCTGTCTTTTCTTGGATTTTCTGTTTGCACTTAGTCACATATTCACTTTAAGATGTTTTCTTGTTCATGTTTTTGTTTGTTGCGGTTGCACCCGATTCAAGAGCCGAATGGCTCACAGGGCTATACCTAGTACATGAACTGGAACTTGACAGGGTCGACCCCTTCACACATTTGGGTAAAGACGAGTGGACTGTGAGGTCCTTTCAAGAATAAAGAACGCATGAATGCAATCGGGAAAAATTAACCCGCAAAAACAAAGTTTTTCACTATAAATCCTTTATATGCGTGGCGGCTAGAGTCCTCTCGTCCTCTGGCTTGAGATGGCTGCCACCTATGGGTCAGATGATTGTCTGCAGTATTAAACAATTGGTAATTAAATATATTTTAAAAATTCCATAAACAGTGTAAAATTAAAAATTAATTGTCTCGCACAACGAGTCTGTGTGCAAAATGTCAGCTCGATTGGATCACGGGAAGTGGGTTAAAAAACGACCGAAAGATTTGCACGGTCGTAAGCAAGCAAGCAACCAAGCGAACTTAATATAAAGGATTTAAAAACTCCACAGCTCAGTGGGGGGGGGGGCTTACACAGCTGGTAAAAGAAATATTAAAAAGAAATCTAAACACTTAAAACTGTGCCTTGCAGGAACCCGAACAGAAGATGGAAAGGTGTACATGTCACTCTCGAATGATAGCAGTCAAGTAAGTCGCTATACCGCACCTCCGATTGGCAGGGTTGGCTGTGTATGGTGTGAAAGAAGTTCAGCACACACACACGGAGACACAAACAGACACCCATAGAGACACACAGACACCCCTTGTGACACCCATAGAAACATTTATAGAGACATTCAGAGACCCCAGAGACCCACAGAGACCCACAGATACCTACAGAGACCCACAGAGACCCCAGAGACCCACAGAGACCCCCAGAGACCCACATAGACCCCAGAGACCCACAGAGACTCACATAGACCCCAGAGACCCACAGAGACCCACATAGACCCCAGAGACTCACATAGACCCCAGAGACCCACAGAGACCCACATAGACTTAGAGACCCACATAGACCCACAGAGACCCCAGAGACCCCAGAGACCCCAGAGACCCACAGAGACCCCAGAGACCCCAGAGACCCCAGAGACCCCAGAGACCCCAGAGACCCACAGAGACTCACATAGACCCCAAAGACGACCCACAGAGACCCACATAGACCCCCAGAGACCCACATAGACCCACATAGACCCAAGAGACCCCAGAGACCCACAGAGACCCACATAGACCCACAGAGACCCACAGAGACCCCATAGACCCAGAGACCACAGAAACCCCCAGAGACCCCAGAGACCACAGAGACCCACAGAGACCCCAGAGACCCAGAGACCCACAGAGACTCACATAGACCCCAAAGACGACCCACAGAGACCCACATAGACCCCAGAGACCCACATAGACCCACATAGACCCCAAGAGACCCCAGAGACCCACAGAGACCCACATAGACCCCTAGAGACCTACAGAGACACCCCCAGAGACCCACAGAAACCCACAGAGACCCACATAGACCCACATAGACCCAGAGACCCACAGAGACCACATAGACCCAGAGACCACAGAGACCCACAGAGACCCACAGATTGGCACGGTTGTGCTCCGTACGGTGTTCATCCCGGTTTCGGGACTTCCACGACTGATCGTTCGTCTTGCCGTGACAGACCAAGATTTATTGCAATCGACGGCAGCTGCTCGAGGAGAAACGGCGCCAGCTCAGTAAAGACGTCGGAAGGAACGCTGCGTGTCTCCTGGATGAGCTCGACAGCAGGGGCCTCATCTCGCGGGGAGACTACAACGAAGCTAAACTGATCGCGCGCGGTCAAGACTGCGTCGGCTTTCTGATCGAGATCTTCCTCGCCGCCGGCGAGATGGCGTGCCAGAAGTTCCTGGACTCCCTTTACGCCGTGAAAGACAAGTACCAGCACATGGAGGGGTTTTTCAACGAGCTTGGTAAGAAGTTACGGGAGGGAAAGAAACGTACTTGATCCCCTGCTGATGTTGTACGGTTGCCCTGCTGACGGAGAAATGATCAGTCTGTAATTGTAATGGTAGGTTTATTTGAAGCTTTCGTGACTGCAAGGATTCATATTCTTAGGTTTTTTCGGTAAAGTCACGTAGGTAAAAAAGTTAAATTAATGAAAGTAAAATAAAATAAAAATATTTTTTTATTTTACTTTCATTAATTACATTTTTATTAAAGTCACGTAAGTATAAAAATTAAAATTAATGAAAGTAAAATAAAAGAAAATATATATTTTTTACTTTACTTTCATTAATTTACATTTTTATAAAAATAATGAAAGTAAAATAAAATCAAAATATTATTTTATTTTACTTTCATTAATTTTCATTTTTTACCTACGTGACTTTACCAAAAAACCTAAGAATATGAACAGTGAGAGACAGAATAACAATTAAAAATCCAGCCTTGTGTAGGTCTATAATCTTGTCCCTGACATCCTTGGAGAGCTCTTTGGTCTTGGCCATGGTGGAGAGTTTGGAATCTGATTGATTGATTGCTTCTGTGAACAGGTGTCTTTTATACAGGTAACAAGCTGATATTATCTTCTTGGTTCTTTCGGTAAAGTCACGTAGAAGGGAAATAATAAAATAATTAAAAATAAAAGTAAAAAATTTCTCACGACGTTTCGGCCACAACGCAAGCAGCCGTCCTCAGGTGAAGAAATAGGTCTGTCGAGAAGACAGTCTGAATGACACACCCAGGCTTGGAGCGTCTATTTAAGCTGCTGGGATGGAGGTGGAAGAGCGCCTTGACAAAATAATTTGCATATCAAGAGGAATTTAGCATATTTATGGGAAATGCAGATATGGGATTAGTACTACTTGTGAAATGCGTAGGAGGTGGGCGGGGGTTAAAGTCATATGCCCGTGCATTATGCAGGATTAGCAGCATCAAAGGGAGGGGGATAGGGTAGCATTAATAAAGGGAATGAGTGTTAATAGTGTGTAGCTGCAGTAACTAAACACCACGTAAAAAACTAAACTATAAACTACATAGTATCATCAGTATGCTAAATATACTATCCAATAAGCCGATCTACTAACAGTAAGTAATACATTACAATTCTATGTCGCAAAAAATATAATATGCTTCCAGCTAAACTTTATTCTCTTAAAGCTTAAATAGACGCTCCAAGCCTGGGTGTGTCATTCAGACGCTGTCTTCCCGACAGACCTGTTTCTTCACCTGAGGACGGCTGCTTGCGTTGTGGCCGAAACGTCGTGAGAATTATTTTATTATGTTTTATTATTATTTTTATTATTTTATTACTTCCCTTCTACGTGACTTTACCGAAAGAACCAAGAAGATGAATCCCTGCAGTCACGAAAGCTTTACATCGAAATTGAAGTTATTTTAGTTTAAGTTTTTCTTCCGGTTTCGTTCCGATGACGGACACATTGCACGTCATCGGACACATGAATCGGAAGAAGAAGTGATGACATAATTCTAGATTTGAAGCTTTCGTGACTGCAAGGATTCATACTCTTAGGCTTTTTCGGTAAAGTCACTTAGGTAAGAAATAAAATTAATAGAAGTAAAATTCCTAAAGACCAGCCCTTAAATACAGGTAAGGGGGAAGGGGCTTATCTGAATGTGGTATCCAGGGAATGAAACGTTTGGAATTCTTCCTCACTTGATGCAGTGATTTTAGCTGTGACGGTCCCACCTGATGACGGAGACTTGTGTTGCCTCCGAAACGTCGTGATTTACCATTTTATTTCTATTATTAGTTCTATTAATTTCATTTTTTACCTACGTGACTTTACCGAAAATCCTAAGAGTATATGTGATGACATAGTCCCAGAGGTCGCAAACGGGTTTTGATTCCTTACCCGTACCCGTACCCGGTCGCACCAGGGTCGCAAACGGGTACCCGTACCCTACCCGTACCCGTACCCTACCCGTACCGGCCGGGTACGGGTAGGGTACGGGTAGGGTACGGGTATCGGGTACCTGATTGCGACCTCTGGGATGAAGCCATGTTGCAGGCGCGGGTGGGTTGATTCTAGGAACTTGAATTGTGAGAAGAGACAAGACGTTGGGAAATGAGTGACAAACGGCGACTCACCAGTGACTCACGGCCTACCCGTACCCGTACCCGGCCGCACCAGGGTCGCAAATGGGTACGGGTACCCGTACCCGTTTGCGACCCGGCCGGGTAGCCGGGTATCGGGTAGGGTACGGGTATCGGGTACCCGGTTGTGACCTCTGCATAGTCCTATAATCGTGTTTTAATCTACATACTGCGTTCCTGCTTCTTGTTGTTGTTTGACTTACATCCCACTGGGATGTTTGCACACAGCGTTGGTGTGTAACGGTGCTTTTTCTGCAATATTTTGCTGTCTTTTCTTGGATTTTCTGTTTGCACTTAGTCACATATTCACTTTAAGATGTTTCTTGTTCATGTTTTTGTTTTTTGTTTGTTACGGTTGCACCCGATTCAAGAGCCGAATGGCTCACAGGGCTACACCTAGTACATGAACTTGAATGAACTTGAAAACTTGAAACTGCTGCTCCTACAGACCAGCTGTCCATCGTGGTCGTAGAGGGGACATCTCTGAGGCACATCCGGAAGAAGAAGCCTCGTCTCAAGGAGTGGATCAGCAAGGACCCAGACTCTCTGCTGGATAAGATGCTCCACAATAGGTTCATAACAACCATTGAGTTTGAGAGAATCAAGGGAACGCCTGGCGCTTTAAAATGCGCGGGCTCGCTCCTCGATTTGGTTCTTGACGGCGGCGAGGAGAAGTGTGAACAACTCCTGTCCATCCTTAGAGGCATGCCAATTTACCCGCGGGTTGATCAGTGGCTACAATGCCTTGGTATGTATCGCTGTGTCCAAGTGCCTCTTGCTAACATTTTCACCCCCTCCGCACCCTTCCCAACCTTCAAGATTTGATCGATTATTGTGATTGACGGGTTCGGGATTCAATTCGTGGACATTTTTGTTGTCATTATCGTGGGTTAGATCATGTCCCTGTAGAGATGTTGACTACCTCGCCTGGTCTACAGGATGTCGTGGGTTAGATCATGTCCCTGTGGAGATGTTGACTACCTCGCCTGGTCTACAGGAGTCGTGGATTAGATCATGTCCCTGTAGAGATGTTAACTACCTCGCCTGGTCTACAGGATGTCGCGGGTTAGATCATGTCCCTGTAGAGATGTTAAACACCTCGCCTGGTCTACAGGATGTCGTGGGTTAGATCATGTCCCTGTAGAGATGTTAACTACCTCGCCTCGTCTACAGGAGGTCGTGGGTTAGATCATGTCCCTGTAGAGATGTTAACTACCTCGCCTGGTCTACAGGAGGTCGTGGGTTAGATCATGTCCCTGTAGAGATGTTAACTACCTCGCCTGGTCTACAGGAGGTCGTGGGTTAGATCATGTCCCTGTAGAGATGTTAACCACCTCGCCTGGTCTACAGGAGTCGTGGGTTAGATCATGTCCCTGTAGAGATGTTAACCACCTCGCCTGGTCTACAGGATGTCGTGGGTTAGATCATGTCCCTGTAGAGATGTTAACTACCTCGCCTCGTCTACAGGAGGTCGTGGGTTAGATCATGTCCCTGTAGAGATGTTAACCACCTCGCCTGGTCTACAGGATGTCGTGGGTTAGATCATGTCCCTGTAGAGATGTTAACTACCTCGCCTCGTCTACAGGAGGTCGTGAGTTAGATCATGTCCCTGTAGAGATGTTAACTACCTCGCCTGGTCTACAGGATGTCGTGGGTTAGATCATGTCCCTGTAGAGATGTTGACTACCTCGCCTGGTCTACAGGAGTCGTGGGTCAGATCATGTCCTTGTAGAGATGTTAACTACCTCGCTTGGTCTACAGGAGGTCGTGGGTTAGATCATGTCCTGTAGAGATGTTAACTACCTCGCCTGGTCTACAGGAGGTCGTGAGTTAGATCATGTCCCTGTAGAGATGTTAACTACCTCGCCTGGTCTACAGGATGTCGTGGGTTAGATCATGTCCCTGTAGAGATGTTGACTACCTCGCCTGGTCTACAGGATGTCGTGGGTCAGATCATGTCCTTGTAGAGATGTTAACTACCTCGCTTGGTCTACAGGAGGTCGTGGGTTAGATCATGTCCCTGTAGAGATGTTAACTACCTCGCCTGGTCTACAGAAAGTCGTGGGTTAGATCATGTTCCTGTAGAGATGTTAACTACCTCACCTGGTCTACAGGAGGTCGTGGGTTAGATCATGTCCCTGTAGAGATGTTGACTACCTCGCCTGGTCTACAGGAGGTCGTGGGTTAGATCATGTCCCTGTAGAGATGTTAACTACCTCGCCTGGTCTACAGGAGGTCGTGGGTTAGATCATGTCCCTGTAGAGATGTTGACTACCTCGCCTGGTCTACAGGAGGTCGTGGGTTAGATCATATCCCTGTAGAGATGTTAACCACCTCGCCTGGTCTACAGGAGGTCGTGGTTAGATCATGTCCCTGTAGAGATGTTAACTACCTTACCTGGTCTACCGGAGGTCGTGGGTTAGATCATGTCCCTGTAGAGATGTTAACTACCTCGCCTAGGCTCTAAGAAAAGCTGTCTCGGGTGTGGGCCAATCAACTTCAAGGACAGTGCATACATTATCAGAGTTGTGTTTTTTGATTGCATTCTGACCGCAGGTATTGTGGTCTATGCAAACATGACTCCTTGTACAAAAAAGGTGTCAGTTTGTTGCCAGATAAATGGGTAAAAAAACAATGATCATATTTTGCTACTGGCAAAGGAGGTTCCAATGGTGTAAATGCTTAAACCCGAGCTCTCACACTCTGATGGTGCATTGTCTTTGAGTTGTGCGCCTTTTGGCGTCATCTGGTCCAACACCGTGTGAGACTAGGCTCTAAGAAAAGCTGTCTCGGGTGTGGACCAATCAACTTCAAGGACAGTGCACATACATTATCAGAGTTGTGTTTTTTGATTGCATTCTGACCGCAGGTATTGTGGTCAATGCAAACATGACTCCTTGTAAAAAAGGTGTCAGTTTTGTTGCCAGATAATAGGGTAAAAAAACAATTATCATTTTCGCTCAAATTTCAGTTTATGTTATAAATATGTTCCCACCGCCAGTAATGATGTCATTTGCTGATTTAATCAACTGCACTGGAATATTTTGCGCGATGCGTGACATTTCTGATTGCGGCCATTTTTCTTCTTGGTTCTTTCGGTAAAGTCATGACGTAGAAGGGAAGTAATAAAATAATAAAAATAAACATAATAAAACAATTCTCACGACGTTTCGGCCACAACGCAAGCAGCCGTCTTCAGGTGAAACCATTCAGACCTGTTGTTTCACCTGAGGACGGCTGCTTGCGTTGTGGCCGAAACGTCGTGAGAATTGTTTTATTATGTTTTATTTTTATTATTTTATTGTTTCCCTTCTACGTGATGACTTTACCGAAAGAACCAAGAAGATGAATTCCTGCAGTCACGAAAGAAGCTTTAAATCGAAATTTGCGGCCATTTTGTTTTGATCTAATATTTAACATGTCACTTGAATTATTGATTCAACAGATGCGAAGTTGAATTGTGATGAGGATTCCATGATTTCCAGCCAAGGTAAGGAGCCTTCTGGGCTATAATAACATAAAAGGGAAACCCCTACGATCATAAATAATACTGGCAAAGGAGGCCGCACGAGGTGAGACGTAAATTTGGGCGTTACTTTTCTACCGCAGCGAGGCACAATAACACTGGTCAACACACTTTGTCTGGCACAAGGTATTCTAACGGTTTTAAGGTGATTTTGTGGGTGCTGATTCCAAATCTGGCATCAGTTTTTGTCCATCACATCAGGTTTTTGAGATATCACATATTGCATTTTCAATAAAAACTGCGGAAGAAAAATATGAAATAAATGTGGATATCTACATAAAATGATATTATAAACACACTGTCCTAAAAATACAGCGCCATATTTTAACACTAAAGCAGTCACTGACTCGCAACAATTTGAAGCATAAGTGACAGAGTTAATTTCGGGTAAAATCAATGAAATTGGGTATGCGATAGCATAATAAGTATAACCCGTAAAAACAAAGTTTTTCACTATAAATCCTTTATATGCGTGGCGGCTAGAGTCCTCTCGTCCTCTGGCTTGAGATGGCTGCCACCTATGGGTCAGATGATTGTCTGCAGTATTCAACAATTGGTAATTAAATATTTAATTTGTTTTCCCTAAACAGTGTAAAATTTTGGAAAAAAATTTTCACGAACATTAATTGTCTTGCACAACGAGTCTGTGTGCAAAATGTCAGCTCGATTGGATCACGGGAAGTGGGTTAAAAAACGACCGAAAGGTTTGCACGGTCGTAAGCAAGCAAGCAAGCACGCAAGCAAGCAAGTGAACTTAATATAAAGGATTTAAATCTGAGATCAGATTTGGAATCAGCACCCTGAAATTAGTATGCCGATAGCATAAAAATGAGATGTGATGGAGCAAATCTGAGATCAGATTTGGAATCGGCACCCTGAAATTAGTCTAGAACAGCCTGCAAAAGTCCAGGCCAGAAAAACATGTTGTTGTTGTTGTTCTACTCTTTGGTTCTTTCGGTAAAGTGACGTATTAAGATAAAGTAATAAATTAAATAATAGCATACTACGACGTTTCGATTGCAACACAAGCAATCATCATGAAATAGCAACAGAAATCTAACCAGAAGACTATAGACAGACATATAAGCAGACAGACATCACCAAGATACAGAGAGAGAGTAACACAGGCACAGAGAGGGTGATCGTCTCTGTGGCGAGGCCTTAAACAGAGGGGGCGGAGGCAGAGAGAGGGAGGGGGCAGAGAAAAACTTAACATGTCAATGAGTACGAAGAGAACGCGTAGTAAAGTAAGCAGGCTTGAACTTTAGGAGAGAGGCAGAAAGAACACACTAAATTAAATAACCTAGCAAATATCGAAATGTTATGTGTTGACCGACTCTCTTTGTTGTATTACATAACATTTCGATATTTTTCTAGGTTATTTAATTTAGTGTGTTCTTTCGCCTCTTTCTTACTTTACTACGCGTCTCTTCGTACTCATTGACATGTAATTTTGTCTCTAACCCTCCTCTCTCTGCCTCCGCCCCCTCTGTCTATTTAAGGCCTCGCCACAGAGACGATCACCCCTCTCTGTGCCTGTGTTACTCTCTCTCTCTCTATCTTGGTGATGTCTGTCTGCTTATATGTCTGTCTATAGTTTTCTGGTTAGATTTTTGTTGCTATTTCATTTATACCTGATGATGATGATTGCTTGTGTTGCAATCGAAACGTCGTATGCTAGTATTTAATGTATTATTTTCTCTTNACCGTCACTTACCCAAAGAACCATGAGTCATTCCTACAGTCACGAAAGCTCCAATTTTTTGTTGTTGTTGTTGTTGACCAGTGTAAAACCCGTTGTCCACGTTCTTGACAGATGAAAGCAACAAGATCGTGGTTGTTCCTGGGAACGCTCTGCACGTGATCCGTGGCAAGAAACCGAGCTGAAGCGTTGGCTCAGCAGGAACCCTCGTACTTTCTGGATGAGCTGAACACAAAGACGTTCATCTCAAAGGAGGTCCTCTCCAAAGCCAAGAAGAATCCCCAACAGTTGGAGGGCGTGTGTTTGCTGCTCGACTACTTCATTGACGGAGGCGAGCGGAAGTGTCAGAAGCTGCTGGAAACGCTCCAAGACCTCAAGGAACAATACCCAGAAATAAAACACTGGCTTCACCGCCTTGGTGCGTGTGCTAAGAATAAGAATGATAATTCTTGGTTCTTTCGGTAAAGTCGTCACATAGAAGGGAAGTAATAAAATAATACTGGTAGGAACGAAGTGGACCAGACCACCAATAGATTAATGTGTCCGTCCGTCCGTCCGTGTATCAACATCGCCCCCTACTGCAAACACTTGGCATGACCCTGTCCGACAAGATGGCCGCCCACTCCCCCTGCGATCTGTGAACTAAACAAGATGGCCGTCGCTTCCGGCGCCTCACGGCGAAACTTTAAACTTCGCTTCAAATTTACTTTACTGAAACGCAGCACGTTTTTTTAACACAGAGACAAGATACATTTGTTAACACAGAGACGAGATACATTTAATCGCCTTATTTGTGCACGAAAAGCACGGCGCGAGGCCTAGTGCGGCAAACTTATTAACACATAGACGAGATACATTTAATCGCCTTATTTGTGCACGAAAAGCACGGCGCGAGGCCTAGTGCGGCAGGCTTTGCGAGGCCTAGTGCGGCAGGCTTATTAACAGAGACGAGATACATTTAATCGCCTTATTTGTGAATGAAAAGCGCGACTTCGCGAGGCCTAGTGCAGAAGGCTTCGCTAAGTCTACTGCAGAGAAGGCTTCGCGAGGCCTAGTGCGGCAGGCTTCGCGAGGCCTAGTGCGGCAGGCTTCGCGAGGCCTAGTGCAGCAGGCTTCGCGAGGCCTAGTGCGACAGGCTTCGCGAGGCCTAGTGCAGCAGGCTTCGCGAGGCCTAGTGCGGCAGGCTTCGCGAGGCCTAGTGCAGCAGGCTTCGCGAGGCCTAGTGCGGCAGGCTTCGCGAGGCCTAGTGCAGCAGGCTTCGCGAGGCCTAGTGCGGCAGGCTTCGTGAGGCCTAGTGCAGAAGGCTTCGCTAAGTCTACTGCAGAGAAGGCTTCGCGAGGCCTAGTGCGACAGGCTTCGCGAGGCCTAGTGCGGCAGGCTTCGCGAGGCCTAGTGCAGAAGGCCTCGCTAAGTCTATGCAGAGAAGGCTTCGCGAGGCCTAGTGCGGCAGGCTTCGCGAGGCCTATTGCGAGAAGGCTTCGCGAGGCCTAGTGCGGCAGGCTTCGCGAGGCCTAGTGCAGCAGGCTTCGCGAGGCCTAGTGCGCAGGCTTCGCGAGGCCTAGTGCAGCAGGCTTCGCGAGGCCTAGTGCGGCAGGCTTCGCGAGGCCTAGTGCAGAAGGCTTCGCTAAGTCTACTGCAGAGAAGGCTTCGCGAGGCCTAGTGCGGCAGGCTTCGCGAGGCCTAGTGCAGGAGGCTTCGCTAAGTCTACTGCAGAGAAGGCTTCGCGAGGCTAGTGCGGCAGGCTTCGCGAGGCCTAGTGCAGGAGGCTTCGCTAAGTCTACTGCAGAGAAGGCTTCGCGAGGCCTAGTGTGGCAGGCTTCGCGAGGCCTAGTGCAGAAGGCTTCGCTAAGCGTTTCTTGTCAAAACAAACACTTTTAATTAACGTTACACTAGAATACAGTAATGTTTTCTTTAACTCCTCTATACCCGGTCGATATCCCTGTACCGGTACTAAGTATTATTCCTACCAACCCACCCGCAGGGTACTGTTTATACAAATAAAACATAATAAAATAATTCTCACGACGTTTCGGCCACAACGCAAGCAGCCGTCCTCAGGTGAAACCAGGTCTGTCGAGGCGACAGACCTGGTGAAACGTCGTGAGAATTATTTTATGAAGTTTTATTTTTATTATTTTATTACTTCCCTTCTACGTGACTTTACCGAAAGCACCAAGAAGATGAATCCCTGCAGTCACGAAAGCTTTAAATCGAAAATAATAATAATTAGCGGTGCTAATCAAGATAGAGCGGCAATAAGTTAAACTGATTATGGAAAACATCGTCATTGACTAAGGGCTCTTTTGATTCTAGATTTGAAGCTTTCGTGACTGCAAGGATTCATATTGTTAGGTTTTTTTCGGTAAAGTCACCGTGTAGGTAAAACATTAAAATTAATAAAATAAAAATAAAAATCACGACGTTTCGGAGGCAAGTGCTGTGACTGTTCTACCTGAAGACAGAAGCTTGTGTTGTCTCCGAAACGTCGTGATTTTATTTTATTTTTATTTTACTTTTATTAATTTTATTTTTTTACTTCTACGTGACTTTACCGGAAGAACCCAAGAATATGAATCCTTGCAGTCACGAAAGCTTCAAATCTAGAATTGATGATGGGGACTCTGTCCAGATCTTTCAACGATTTGGGAGTTCCTCAAAATCTAATCCAGTCTGGCTAATCCTGTATAATGCACAAGCTTCCGTATTCAGGTGGAACAGTCACATCACTTGATACAGCTGTATACTTGATACAGCTGTATACTTGATAGAGCTGTATACTTGATACAGCTGTATACTTGATACAGCTATATACTTGATACAGCTATATACTTGATACAGCTGTATACTTGATACAGCTGTATACTTGATACAGCTGTATACTTGATACAGCTGTATACTTGATAGAGCTGTATACTTGATACAGCTATATACTTGATACAGCTATATACTTGATACAGCTATATACTTGATACAGCTATATACTTGATACAGCTATATACTTGATACAGCTATATACTTGATACAGCTATAACTTGATACAGCTGTCGGGCTGTGACTGTTCCACCTGAAGACGAAGCTTGTGTTGCCTCCGAAAGTCGTGATTTTTATTTTATTTTACTTTCATTTTTTAATTTTTTACCTACACGGTGACTTTCTCGATCACACCGCAGAGGACGGGACGATGTGGTTGTGGAGGAGGACATCGAGGAGCAGATCTCTCGCAACCGGGACAACCTCATCCAGTGGATCTCCAAAGACCCAACGTTCCTCCTGGACGAATGGACAGCAAGTGGTACATCGAGCGGCGCGTCTACACCCAAGTCAGAGACAAGAAGGAAGGCTTCGAGTGTGCCAGCTTCCTGCTCGACCACTTCATGTCCGGAGGACAGGGATACCAGAAGCTGCTTGTGGCGCTGAGGGCCGTCCAGAGACACTACGACCCCAAGCTACGTACCTGGCTGGATAAGCTAAGTGAGAATTATGTGTATTTTTTAATCCTTATATTAAGTTCACTTGCTTGCGTGCTTGCGCTTATGACCGTGCAAATCTGTCGGTCGTTTTTTACCCACTTCCCGTGATCCAATCGAGCTGACATTTTGCACACAGACTCGTTGTGCGAGACAATTGATTTTCGTGAAAACATTTTTCCAAAATTTTCAACATTTTAGGAAAAAAAAATAATATTTAATTACCAATTGCTTAATGGAGGCAGGCAATCATCTGACCCATAGGTGGCAGCCATCTCAAGCCAGAGGACGAGAGGACTCTAGCCGCCACGCATATAAAGGATTTATAGTGAAAAACTTTGTTTTTACGGGTTATACTTGTTAAATCCTTTATATTAAGTTCACTTGCTTGCGCGCTTACGACCGTGCAAATCTTTCGGTCGTTTTTTAACCCACTTCCCGTGATCCAATCGAGCTGACATTTTTCACACAGACTCGTTGTGTGACAATTTATTTTCGTGAATTTTTTTTTCCAAATTTTCACTTTTTAGGAATTTTTTTCATATTTATTTAAAATACCAATGTGATAAAAATGAAACTCTTACTAAGAAAACAGAAATGAATAATAAAATAAAACGATGCCACGCATATAAAGGATTTATAGTAAAAACTTTGTTTTTACGGGTTAATTTTTTTAAATTTTACTTTTATTATTTACATTTTTTACCTACGTGACTTTACCGAAAAAAACCTAAGAATATGAATCCTTGCAGTCACGAAAGCTTCAAATCTAGAAGCTCAGTGAGCTCTTATTGGTTCTTTCGGTAAAGTCACGTAGAAGGGAAGTAATAAAATAATAAAATAAAACATAATAAATAATTCTCACGACGTTTCGGCCACAACGCAAGCAGCCGTCCTCAGGTGAAGAACAGGTCTGTCGGAGACAGCGTCTGAATGAAACACCACCAGGCTTGGCAGCGTATATGTTTCATTCAGACGCTGTCTCCCCGACAGACCTGTTCTTCACCTGAGGACGGCTGCTTGCGTTGTGGCCGAAACGTCGTGAGAATTATCTTATTATGTTTCATTTTTATTATTTTATTACTTCCCTTCTACGTGACTTTACCGAAAGAACCAAGAATATGAATCCTGCAGTCACGAAAGCTTTACATCGAAATTCATATTTTTTTCTTCAAATGTTCGTGCTGTGGTTTTCACACCTGATGATGATTGCTGCTTGTGTTGCAATCGAAGCGTCGTGAGAATTTTATTGTTTTATATTTTTATTATTTTATTATTTCACTTCTGCGTAACTTTACCGAAAGAACCAAGAATATGAAACCCTGCAGTCACGAACAGCTTTAAATCTAAGTGAGCTCGGCGCAATGTATTGTGCTCAGAGGTCGTAGTTTGAGGTTGAGCAGCCAACCTGGTTAATGCTTTAGGTGTCGTCATTGTTACTACCCGATGCACCTTTAGTAACCCTTTCCCGTTCCAATGAGGTACGTGTACGTATGTGTACGTCATCAGTTTCCTTCCGATTCATTCCGTTCTCAAATGGAACTGGAACAAAACTAAAATTCAAGTAACTTTAATTCTAGATGCGAAGCTTTCGTGACTGCAAGATTCATACTCTTGGTTTTTTCGGTAAAGTCACGTAGGTAAAATATAATAATAAAATAATAACCATTAAAATAATTAAAAATAATAGAAATAATACAAGATTTCTATTATATAAATAAATAATAAAAAGACAATTTTTTTAAGTTATAGAAATAATACTATATTTCTAGTATATAAATAAATAATAAAAATGCCAAATACAAAAAATTATAGAAATAATACTAGCTTTCTATTATTTAAATAAATAATAAAAATTCGTATGCTGAAAACTTCTACTAGATTTCGATTATATAAATAAATAAAATAAAACATGATAGAAAATAATACAAATAATACTAGATTTCTATTATAAAACTAAATAAAAAATATATATAATTAAAAAAAACTAGGAATATAAATACTAATAGATTTCTATTACTTTTATTATTTATTTTTATTACTTATTTTTCACCTACGTGACTTTAACTGACAAAACCTAAGCGTATCAAGTAACTTGATGGGTACAGAGGCTCCCACACCGCCATGCGGCAGAGCGTGTGTGGCACGGTTTCAGCGCACCGGCTGTCGTAGAGTGGCGGCGGTCGTGTTGCTACAGTTCTCTGCGGTGAGTACCGATGGCGTCGTAGAAACAAAATGGCGCCGCTGCCACGCCTCTCTAAACAAAATGGCGCCGCTGCCACGTCTCTCTAAACAAAATGGCGCCGCTGCCACGCCTCTCTAAACAAAATGGCGTCGCTGCCACGCCTCTCTAAACAAAATGGCGCCGCTGCCACGCTCTCTAAACAAAATGGCGCCGCTGCCACGCCTCTCTAAACAAAATGGCGCCGCTGCCACGCCTCTCTAAACAAAATGGCGCCGCTGCCACGCTCTCTAAACAAAATGGCGCCGCTGCCACGCCTCTCTAAACAAAATGGCGNCGCTGCCACGCCTCTCTAAACAAAATGGCGCCGCTGCCACGCCTCTCTAAACAAAATGGCGCCGCTGCCACGCCTCTCTAAACAAAATGGCGCCGCTGCCACGCCTCTCTAAACAAAATGGCGCCGCTGTCACGCCTTCTAAACAAAATGGACGGCTGCCACGCCTCTCTAAACAAAATGGCGTCGCTGCCACGCCTCTCTAAACAAAATGGACGCCGCTGCCACGTCTCTCTAAACAAAATGGCGCCGCTGCCACGCCTCTCTAAACAAAATGTCGCCGCTGCCACGCCTCTCTAAACAAAATGGCGTCGCTGCCACGCCTCTCTAAACAAAATGGCGCGCTGCCACGCCTCTCTAAACAAAATGGCGCCGCTGCACGCCTCTCTAAACAAAATGGCGTCGCTGCCACGCCTCTCTAAACAAAATGGACGCCGCTGCCACGCCTCTCTGAACAAAATGGCGCCGCTGCATGCTCTCTAAACAAAATGGCGCGCTGCCACGCCTCTCTAAACAAAATGGCGCCGCTGCCACGCCTCTCTAAACAAAATGGCGCCGCTGCCACGCCTCTCTAAACAAAATGGACGCGCTGCCACGCCTCTCTAAACAAAATGGACGCCGCTGCCACGCCTCTCTAAACAAAATGGACGCCGCTGCCACGCCTCTCTAAACAAAATGGCGCCGCTGCCACGCCTCTCTAAACAAAATGGCGTCGCTGCCACGCCTCTCTAAACAAAATGGCGCCGCTGCCACGCCTCTCTAAACAAAATGGCGCCGCTGCCACGCCTCTCTAAACAAAATGGCGCGCTGCCACGCCTCTCTAAACAAAATGGCGCCGCTGCCACGCTCTCTAAACAAAATGGACGCCGCTGCCACGCCTCTCTAAACAAAATGGACGCCGCTGCCACGTCTCTCTAAACAAAATGGCGTCGCTGCCACGCCTCTCTAAACAAAATGGACGCCGCTGCCACGCCTCTCTAAACAAAATGGCGTCGCTGCCACGTCTCTCTAAACAAAATGGCGTCGCTGCCACGCCTCTCTAAACAAAATGGCGCCGCTGCCACGCCTCTCTAAACAAAATGGCGTCGCTGCCACGCCTCTCTAAACAAAATGGCGTCGCTGCCGCGCCTCTCTAAACAAAATGGCGCCGCTGCCACGTCTCTCTAAACAAAATGGCGCGCTGCCACGCCTCTCTAAACAAAATGGCGTCGCTGCCACGTCTCTCTAAACAAAATGGCGCCGCTGCCACGTCTCTCTAAACAAAATGGCGTCGCTGCCACGCCTCTCTAAACAAATGGCGCCGCTGCCACGCCTCTCTAAACAAAATGGACGCCGCTGCCACGCCTCTCTAAACAAAATGGACGCCGCTGCCACGCCTCTCTAAACAAAATGGCGTCGCTGCCACGCCTCTCTAAACAAAATGGACGCCGCTGCCACGTCTCTCTAAACAAAATGGCGCCGCTGCCACGCCTCTCTAAACAAAATGGACGCCGCTGCCACGCCTCTCTAAACAAAATGGACGCCGCTGCCACGCCTCTCTAAACAAAATGGCGTCGCTGCCACGCCTCTCTAAACAAAATGGACGCCGCTGCCACGCCTCTCTAAACAAAATGGACGCCGCTGCCACGCCTCTCTAAACAAAATGGCGCCGCTGCCACGCCTCTCTAAACAAAATGGACGCCGCTGCCACGCCTCTCTAAACAAAATGGCGTCGCTGCCACGTCTCTCTAAACAAAATGGCGTCGCTGCCACGCCTCTCTAAACAAAATGGCGCCGCTGCCACGCCTCTCTAAACAAAATGGCGTCGCTGCCACGTCTCTCTAAACAAAATGGCGTCGCTGCCACGTCTCTCTAAACAAAATGGCGTCGCTGCCACGCCTCTCTAAACAAAATGGCGCCGCTGCCACGTCTCTCTAAACAAAATGGCGTCGCTGCCACGTCTCTCTAAACAAAATGGCGTCGCTGCCACGTCTCTCTAAACAAAATGGACGCCGCTGCCACGCCTCTCTAAACAAAATGGCGTCGCTGCCACGCCTCTCTAAACAAAATGGCGCCGCTGCCACGTCTCTCTAAACAAAATGGACACCGCTGCCACGCCTCTCTAAACAAAATGGCGTCGCTGCCACGCCTCTCTAAACAAAATGGCGCCGCTGCCACGCCTCTCTAAACAAAATGGACGCCGCTGCCACGCCTCTCTAAACAAAATGGACGCCGCTGCCACGCCTCTCTAAACAAAATGGCGTCGCTGCCACGCCTCTCTAAACAAAATGGACGCCGCTGCCACGTCTCTCTAAACAAAATGGCGCCGCTGCCACGCCTCTCTAAACAAAATGGACGCCGCTGCCACGTCTCTCTAAACAAAATGGACGCCGCTGCCACGCCTCTCTAAACAAAATGGCGTCGCTGCCACGCCTCTCTAAACAAAATGGCGCCGCTGCCACGCCTCTCTAAACAAAATGGACGCCGCTGCCACGCCTCTCTAAACAAAATGGCGTCGCTGCACGTCTCTCTAAACAAAATGGCGTCGCTGCCACGCCTCTCTAAACAAAATGGCGCCGCTGCCACGCCTCTCTAAACAAAATGGCGTCGCTGCCACGCCTCTCTAAACAAAATGGCGTCGCTGCCGCGCCTCTCTAAACAAAATGGACGCCGCTGCCACGTCTCTCTAAACAAAATGGCGCCGCTGCTACGCCTCTCTAAACAAAATGGACGCCGCTGCCACGCCTCTCTAAACAAAATGGACGCCGCTGCCACGCCTCTCTAAACAAAATGGCGTCGCTGCCACGCCTCTCTAAACAAAATGGACGCCGCTGCCACGCCTCTCTAAACAAAATGGCGTCGCTGCCACGCTCTCTAAACAAAATGGCGCCGCTGCCACGCCTCTCTAAACAAAATGGACGCCGCTGCCACGTCTCTCTAAACAAAATGGACGCCGCTGCAACGCCTCTCTAAACAAAATGGACGCCGCTGCCACGCCTCTCTAAACAAAATGGCGTCGCTGCCACGTCTCTCTAAACAAAATGGACGCCGCTGCCACGCCTCTCTAAACAAAATGGCGCCGCTGCCACGTCTCTCTAAACAAATGGACGCCGCTGCCACGCCTCTCTAAACAAAATGCGTCGCTGCCACGCCTCTCTAAACAAAATGGCGCCGCTGCCACGCCTCTCTAAACAAAATGGACGCCGCTGCAACGCCTCTCTAACAAAATGGCGTCGCTGCCACGTCTCTCTAAACAAAATGGCGTCGCTGCCACGCCTCTCTAAACAAAATGGCGCCGCTGCCACGCCTCTCTAAACAAAATGGCGTCGCTGCCACGCCTCTCTAAACAAAATGGCGTCGCTGCCGCGCCTCTCTAAACAAAATGGACGCCGCTGCCACGTCTCTCTAAACAAAATGGCGCCGCTGCCACGCCTCTCTAAACAAAATGGCGTCGCTGCCACGTCTCTCTAAACAAAATGGCGTCGCTGCCACGCCTCTCTAAACAAAATGGCGCCGCTGCCACGTCTCTCTAAACAAAATGGCGCCGCTGCCACGTCTCTCTAAACAAAATGGACGCCGCTGCCACGCCTCTCTAAACAAAATGGCGTCGCTGCCACGCCTCTCTAAACAAAATGGCGCCGCTGCCACGCCTCTCTAAACAAAATGGACGCCGCTGCCACACCTCTCTAAACAAAATGGCGTCGCTGCCACGCCTCTCTAAACAAAATGGACGCCGCTGCCACGCCTCTCTAAACAAAATGGCGCCGCTGCCACGCCTCTCTAAACAAAATGGACGCCGCTGCCACGCCTCTCTAAACAAAATGGCGCCGCTGCCACGCCTCTCTAAACAAAATGGCGTCGCTGCCACGTCTCTCTAAACAAAATGGCGTCGCTGCCACGCCTCTCTAAACAAAATGGCGCCGCTGCCACGTCTCTCTAAACAAAATGGCGCCGCTGCCACGTCTCTCTAAACAAAATGGACGCCGCTGCCACGCCTCTCTAAACAAAATGGACGCCGCTGCCACGCCTCTCTAAACAAAATGGCGTCGCTGCCACGCCTCTCTAAACAAAATGGACGCCGCTGCCACGCCTCTCTAAACAAAATGGCGCCGCTGCCACGCCTCTCTAAACAAAATGGACGCCGCTGCCACGCCTCTCTAAACAAAATGGACGCCGCTGCCACGCCTCTCTAAACAAAATGGCGTCGCTGCCACGTCTCTCTAAACAAATGGCGTCGCTGCCACGTCTCTCTAAACAAAATGGCGCCGCTACCACGTCTCTCTAAACAAAATGGCGCCGCTGCCACGTCTCTCTAAACAAAATGGCGTCTCTGCCACGCCTCTCTAAACAAAATGGCGCCGCTGCCACGCCTCTCTAAACAAAATGGCGCCGCAGCCACGCCTCTCTAAACAAAATGGCGTCGCTGCCACGCCTCTCTAAACAAATGGCGCCGCTGCCACGCCTCTCTAAACAAAATGGACGCCGCTGCCACACCTCTCTAAACAAATGGACGCCGCTGCCACGCCTCTCTAAACAAAATGGCGTCGCTGCCACGCCTCTCTAAACAAAATGGACGCCGCTGCCACGTCTCTCTAAACAAAATGGCGCCGCTGCCACGCCTCTCTAAACAAAATGGACGCCGCTGCCACGCCTCTCTAAACAAAATGGCGTCGCTGCCACGTCTCTCTAAACAAAATGGCGTCTCTGCCACGCCTCTCTAAACAAAATGGCGCCGCTGCCACGCCTCTCTAAACAAAATGGCGCCGCTGCCACGCCTCTCTAAACAAAATGGCGTCGCTGCCACGCCTCTCTAAACAAAATGGCGCCGCTGCCACGCCTCTCTAAACAAAATGGACGCCGCTGCCACGCCTCTCTAAACAAAATGGACGCCGCTGCCACGCCTCTCTAAACAAAATGGCGTCGCTGCCACGCCTCTCTAAACAAAATGGACGCCGCTGCCACGTCTCTCTAAACAAAATGGACGCCGCTGCCACGTCTCTCTAAACAAAATGGCGTCGCTGCCACGCCTCTCTAAACAAAATGGACGCCGCTGCCACGCCTCTCTAAACAAAATGGACGCCGCTGCCACGCCTCTCTAAACAAAATGGCGTCGCTGCCACGCCTCTCTAAACAAAATGGACGCCGCTGCCACGCCTCTCTAAACAAAATGGACGCCGCTGCCACGCCTCTCTAAACAAAATGGCGTCGCTGCCACGCCTCTCTAAACAAAATGGACGCCGCTGCCACGTCTCTCTAAACAAAATGGCGCCGCTGCCACGCCTCTCTAAACAAAATGGACGCCGCTGCCACGCCTCTCTAAACAAAATGGCGTCGCTGCCACGTCTCTCTAAACAAAATGGCGTCGCTGCCACGTCTCTCTAAACAAAATGGCGCCGGTGCCACGTCTCTTTAAACAAAATGGCGCCGCTGCCACGTCTCTCTAAACAAAATGGCGTCGCTGCCACGTCTCTCTAAACAAAATGGCGTCGCTGCACGTCTCTCTAAACAAAATGGCGCCGGTGCCACGTCTCTTTAAACAAAATGGCGCCGCTGCCACGCCTCTCTAAACAAAATGGCGTCGCTGCCACGCTCTCTAAACAAAATGGCGCCGCTGCCACGCCTCTCTAAACAAATGGCGTCGCTGCCACGTCTCTCTAAACAAAATGGCGCGCTGCCATGCCTCTCTAAACAAATGGACGCCAAGCTGCTTGCAAACGTCTCGGAACTTGAAGGGGTCAACGACATTAACAATCGCAGCGGTTGTGACGTGACCCAGTGGTCTAGCAAACCGAAGCCGTGTTCATTTCGACCGATGTATCAAGAGGTCCTTGCAGTGACGCTACTACTGTTGTACATCTTCTTGGTTCTTTCGGTAAAGTCACGTAGAAGGGAAGTAATAAAATGATAAAAATTAAACGTAATAAAATAATTCTCACGACATTTCGGCCACAACGCAAGTAGCCGTCCTCAGGTGAAGACCAGTTCTGTCGGGGAGACAGCGTCCGACTTATTTTACTATGTTTTATTTTTATTATTTTATTATTTCCCTTCTTCGTGACTTTACCGAAAGAACCAACAAGATTCATAATCTAATAATAAAAATAAAACATAATAAATACAATTCTCACGACGTTTCGGCCACAACGCAAGCAGCCGTCCTCAGGTGAAGAACATGTCTGTTGGGGAGACAGCGTCTGAATGTCGGGGAGACAGCGTCCATTCAGACGCTGTCTCCCCGACAGACCTGTTCTTCACCTGAGGACGGCTGCTTGCGTTGTGGCCGAAACGTCGTGAGAATTATTTTATTATGTTTTATTTTTATTATTTTATTATTTCCATTCTACGTGATGACTTTACCGAAAGAACCAAGAAGATGAATCCCTGCAGTCACGAAAGCTTTAAATCGATACTGTTGTACAGATTGTGTTGCCAAGGTAATGATGATAATATTAATAATAATTGCAATTTACCACACGCACAAGATTTTATGGACGTAAATAACCGCAACTCTGAGGCATGGAGCCAGGCTCGGCATCCCTTGAGAGTTGGTCGCAGAGTTTGCAACCGGGTACCCGATACCCGTACCCTACCGATACCCGGCTACCCATACCGGCCGGTACGGGTACGGGTACCCATTTGTGACCCTGGTGCGGCCGGGTACGGGTACGGGTAGACCGTGAGTCACTGGTGAGTAACTGTTTGTCACTCATTTCGGGTAGGGTACGGGTACGGTAGCGTACTGGTACCCGTACGCGGCGGGCGGGTACCCGTTTGCGACCCTGGTGTGGCCGGGTACGGGTATGGGTAGGCCGTGAGTCACTGGTGAGTCACCGTTTGTCACTCATTTCCCAACGTCTTTTCTCACAATTCAAGTTCCTAGAATCAACCCACCCGCGCCTGCAACATGGCTTCATCCCAGAGGTCGCAATTGGGTACCGATACCGTACCCTACCCGTACTCGGCCGGTACGGTACGGGTACGGCCGGGTACGGGTACCTGTTTGCAACCCTGGTGCGGCCGGGTACGGGTAAGGAATCAAAACCCGTTTGCGACCTCTGCTCAGAAGGTACACCGTAGTCATAGAGCTTTCGCGCAAATACATAGACGTAGGGGGGCGGCGTTGTTATAAACTCAACTAAATTTCGATTTAAAGTTTCGTGACTGAGGGATTCTCTTCTTGGTTCTTTCGGTAAAGTCACGTAGAATGGAATAATAAAATAAAAATGAAACATACTAAAATAATTCTCACGACGTTTCGGCCACAACGCAAGCAGCCGTCCTCAGGTGGAGACCAGGTCTGTTCTTCACCTGAGGACGGCTGCTTGCGTTGTGGCCGAAACGTCGTGAGAATTGTATTTTATTATGTTTTGATTTTATTATTTACAGAACCAAGAAAAAAACTCAACGTTTACATCGCTCAGACTACGAAGTCGTGGGCCTCATATGTCCCACTGCCTGTTGGTTCACCCTTCCCTGCCCCACGTGATTTTTGATGAGATGTGTGTTTTAACGCGTGAAGCTGCAATGGCTAAAAAAGATTGTGACATTTTCACTGTCGTTTCCAACGTGTGCTTGTTGTTACAGAATGTCCGGGTGCAACCAGTTCTCCAACTGTCCGTGGCAAGTCAAGCAACGATATAAAACACACTTCACGTCACAGCAAGCATAGGCATAGCCAGCAGTGGGAAAAAGAAAGCCTATTTACTGAGTACTCTATACTGTAGGCGACTGCCAAAATGTATACAGCGGTACCTCGGTTAACAGTGACATGGGTTTTTAAATCCTTTATATTAAGTTCGCATGCTTGCGTGCTTGCTTGCTTGCTTACGACCGTGCAAATCTTTCGGTCGTTTTTTAACCCACTTCCCGTGATCCAATCGAGCTGACATTTTGCACACAGACTCGTTGTGCGAGACAATTAATGTTCGTGAAATTTTTTTCCAAAATTTTACACTTTTAGGGAAAACAAATAAATATTTAATTACCAATTGCTTAATATGGCAGACAATCATCTGACCCATAGGTGGCAGCCATCTCAAGTCAGAGGACGAGAGGACTCTAGCCGCCACGCATATAAAGGATTTAGAGTGAAAAACTTTGTTTTACGGGTTATACTTGTTCAGTTATTGTTTCACTCCCATAGGACCCACGACTAACGTTAAAATGCTGACTAAAGCTTCGTGGTTACGTTATAATAATAATAGTTTAACTAGTAGGCTTTCGGGACACAATAGTATACATAATATAGTTTTTTGGGGTTAGATCGTGCAAGTATAAATGTGTCGTAACTCTCCACCACCTGACAGACAGTTCGTAAGGATTTGTTACGTAAACAAACGCCAATTAGTTACTACTTCAGCTCACCAGTGTGTTGGGAGAGTAAAGCGTATTATTAAGTGAAACGTCTTACAAGTACAATTCCTTGTAGAGGAAACATGCTAATTAACTGATTACTAATCTACTACAACAATAAAATGTGATGTGTCGCTAGGAACAATCCCCTAAGCCTAACATTACAAACATATACAAAAGAAATGTATTAAACATTTACGTACATTTATTATACTTTAAACACTATCAAATATGATTTTTTTAAAAGCCTAGTACGATTACAGTTATGGAGAGGGGTCTCCAATATGTGTTGTGGAAGGACTGTAAAGTTGCTACTCATAACTAAACGATGTACAACGTGGAATGTTCTTCCATAAGAGCATGGACATTGCCTGTGCCACCTCGTTGAGGTGCTATCATTTGTGATAGAAGGGTCGCTTCTGAAACAGAACTGTACAACTCAATGGGACCTTACCTGGTATAAAAAATAGTTTTAATAGATGAGAGGGGGAGGTAGGAGAGTGCGTGGAGGGGAGTGGAGTGAGATGACAGGGAGAGGCAGGAGAGTGAGTGGAGTAGAGTGAGATGAGAGGGGAGAGGCAGGAGAGTGCGTGGAGGGAGTAGAGTGAGATGAGAGGGGAGAGGTAGGAGAGTGCGTGGAGGGGAGTAGAGTGAGATGAGAGGGAGAGGTAGGAGAATGAGTGGAGGGAGTGGAGTGAATGAGAGGGGAGAGGTAGGAGAGTGAGTGGAGGGGAGTAGAGTGAGATGAGAGGGAGAGGTAGGAGAGTGCGTGGAGGGGAGTGGAGTGAGATGAGAGGAGAGAGAGGAGAGTGCGTGGAGGGGAGTGGAGTGAGATGAGAGGGGAGAGGTAGGAGAGCGCGTGGAGGGAGTAGAGTGAGATGAGAGGGGAGAGGCAGGAGAGTGCGTGGAGGGAGTAGATGAGATGAGAGGTAGGAGAGTGCGTGGAGGGGAGTGAGTGAGATGAGAGGGGAGAGGTAGGAGGTGAATGGAGGGAGTAGAGTGAGATGAGAGGGAGAGGCAGGAGAGTGCGTGGAGGGAGTAGAGTGAGATGAGAGGGAGAGGTAGGAGAGTGAGTGGAGGGGAGTGGAGTGAGATGAGAGGGAGAGGCAGGAGAGTGAATGGAGGGGAGTAGAGTGAGATGAGAGGGAGAGGCAGGAGAGTGCGTGGAGGGAGTAGAGTGAGATGAGAGGGAGAGGTAGGAGAGTGCGTGGAGGGAGTAGAGTGAGATGAGAGGTAGGAGAGCGCGTGGAGGGAGTAGAGTGAGATGAGAGGGAGAGGCAGGAGAGTGCGTGGAGGGAAGTAGAGTGAGATGAGAGGGAGAGGTAGGAGAGTGCGTGGAGGGAGTGGAGTGAGATGAGAGGGAGAGGCAGGAGAGTGAATGGAGGGAGTAGAGTGAGATGAGAGGGAGAGGTAGGAGAGTGAGTGGAGGGGAGTGGAGTGAGATGAGAGGGGAGAGGTAGGAGAGTGAGTGGAGGGAGTAGAGTGAGATGAGAGGGAGAGTGAGAGGAGGGAGGGGAGTGGAGTGAGATGAGAGGGAGAGGCAGGAGAGTGAATGGAGGGGAGTAGAGTGAGATGAGAGGGAGAGGCAGGAGAGTGCGTGGAGGGGAGTAGAGTGAGATGAGAGGGAGAGGTAGGAGAGTGCGTGGAGGGGAGTGGAGTGNGATGAGAGGGAGAGGTAGGAGAGTGAATGGAGGGGAGTGAGGAGATGAGAGGCAGGAGAGTGCGTGGAGGGNAGTGGAGGGAGATGAGAGGGAGAGGCAGGAGAGTGCGTGGAGGGAGTGAGGAGATGAGAGGGAGAGGTAGGAGAGTGCGTGGAGGGATGAGTGAGATGAGAGGGNAGAGGAGGAGAGTGCGTGGAGGGAGTGGAGTGAGATGAGAGGGAGAGGCAGGAGAGTGCGTGGAGGGAGTGGAGTGAGATGAGAGGGAGAGGCAGGAGAGTGGGAGGGAGTAGAGGAGTGAGAGGGGGAGAGGTAGGAGAGTGAGTGGAGGGAGTGGAGTGAGTGAGAGGGGAGAGGTAGGAGAGTGAGTGGAGGGAGTGAGTGAGATGAGAGGGAGAGTGAGAGGAGTGGAGGGGAGTGGAGTGAGNTGAGAGGGAGAGGCAGGAGAGTGAATGGAGGGGAGTAGAGGAGATGAGAGGGAGAGGCAGGAGAGTGCGTGGAGGGGAGTAGAGGAGATGGAGAGGTAGGAGAGTGCGTGGAGGGGAGTGGAGTGAGATGAGAGGGAGAGGTAGGAGAGTGAATGGAGGGGAGTGAGTGAGATGAGAGGGAGAGGCAGGAGAGTGCGTGGAGGGGAGTGGAGGAGATGGAGGGAGAGGCAGGAGGTGCGTGGAGGGGAGTGGAGTGAGATGAGGGAGAGGTAGGAGAGTGCGTGGAGGGGAGTAGAGTGAGANGAGAGGGAGAGGCAGGAGAGTGCGGGGGGGAGTGGAGTGAGATGAGAGGGAGAGGGGGAGTGCGTGAGGGGGTGGAGGAGATGAGATGAGAGGGAGGTAGGAGTGCGTGGAGGGGAGTAGAGTGAGATGAGATGGGGAGAGTAGGAGGTGAGTGCAGAGGTGGNACAAAGTCATTGTTATGCAAGTCCAAGTCGAGTCTGAAGTCATCAAATTCATGACTCGATGTTGACTCGAGTCCAAGTCACATGACTCGATGTCCACACCTCAGAGGTGGGACAAAGTCATTGTTAGGCAAGTCCAAGTCGAGTCTGAAGTCATCAAATTCATGACTCGAGTCTGACTCGAGTCCAAGTCACATGACTCGAGTCCACACNTCTGGTGAGTGGAGGGGAGTGGAGTGAGATAGAGGGGAGAGGTAGGAGAGTGCGTGAGGGAGTAGAGGAGATGAGAGGGGAGAGGTAGGGAGTAAANGGAGGGGAGTAGAGTGAGTGAGAGGGGAGAGGCAGGGAGTGAGTGGAGGGGATGGGTGAGACGAGAGGGGAGAGGTAGGAGAGGAGTGGAGGGAGTAGAGTGGATGAGAGGGGAGAGGTAGGAGAGTGCGGGAGGGATAGAGTGGATGAGAGGGGAGAGGCAGGAGAGTGGTGGAGGGGATAGATGGTGGGCAGGAGAAGATGTGGACGGTGGTGCCGCCTTCAAAGCGTCAAACTAAAACGACTGTGGTGGTTTTTTCACGCANATAACCATGGCANCGTGGTCCTGGCAACGCCCACGTGATCCGGGCAAGACCCGAGTTGAAGCTGGCTCGGCAAGGACTCTCGCCTCTGCTCAGAGAGCTGGAAAANAGCACTTCTCCGTGGAGATTCCCCAGAGCCCGGGCATTTCCTCGAACTGGACGTGCGGGTTTCCTGCTCGCCATTCATCGAGNANAGGAGAAGAATGCCATCAGCCCTGATGACGCTGCAAGACCATCAGGAAGCTTCCGGAGGTCAACGTTTTGGCNTGAGACTCTGATGGTACGACGGTGACCGCGATCATAGCCCGAGTTGCACTACNCGCGCGCGTGCAATGGTCCATTCTCTTGGTTCTTTCGGTAAAGTCACGTAGAAGGGAAATAATAAAATAAAAAAATAAAACTAAAAAAAACAATTAAAATAATAAAATAAACAATAAAATAAAAAAATAATAAANTAATAAAAATGAAACATTATAAATAATAAAAATAAAACGTAATAAAACAATAAAAATAAAACATTAAAAATAATAAAAGAAAAAATAAAATAAACGNAATAAAATACAATTCTCACGACGTTTCGGCCCACAACGAAGCAGCCGTCCTCAGNTGAAGAACAAGTCTGAAATCGAAGACAGCGCGTCTGAATGAGCTCATAGCGTATATACTTAAATATATACTTAAATATATGTCAAGACCTGTNCTTCTGAACACCAAGCCTTTGGCAGCGTATATTTAAATATATTAAATAACGCTGCAAGCTTGTGGTGTTCATTAGACGCTGTCTTTTCNACAGCCCTGTTCTTCTGAACACACAAGCTTGCACATATATTTAAGTATATACGCTGCAATTGGTGTGCTCATTCCTCTTGACAGCCCTGTTCTTCTGACACACCAACTTGGCCGTATATTAAGTATATTTAAATATACGCTGCAAGCTTGGTGTGTTCATTCAGACGCTGTCTTTCCGACAGCCCTGTTCTTCTGAACACACCAAGCTTGCAGCGTATATTTAAGTATATACGCTGCAAGCTGGTGTGCTCATTCAGATGCTGTCTTTTCCGACAGCCCTGTTCTCTGAACACCACCAGCTTGCAGCGTATATTTAAGTATATACGCTGCAAGCTTGTGGTGCTCATTCAGACGCTGTCTTTCCGACAGCCTGTTCTTCTGAACACACCAAGCTTGGCAGCGTATTTAAGTATATACGCTGCAAGCTTGGTGGTGCTCATTCAGACGCTGTCTTCGACAGCCTGTTCTTCTGAACACCACCAAGCTTGGCAGCGTATATTTAAGTATATACGCTGCAAGCTGGTGGTGCTCATTCAGACGCTGTCTTTCNGACAGCCCTGTTCTTCTGAACACACCAAGCTTGGCAGCGTATATTTAAGTATATACGCTGCCAAGCTTGTGGTGTTCATTCAGACGCTGTCTTTCGACAGCCTGTTCTGAACACACCAGCTTGGCAGCGTATATTTAGGTATATACGCTGCAAGCTTGGTGTGCTCATTCAGACGCTGTCTTTNCGACAGACCTGTTCTTCTGAACACACCAGCTTGGCAGCGNTTTAGGTATATACGCTGCAAGCTGGTGGTGCTCATTCAGACGCTGTCTTTCCGACAGACCTGTTCTTCTGAACACCACCAAGCTTGGCAGCGTATATTTAAGTATATACGCTGCAAGCTGGTGGTGCTCATTCAGACGCTGTCTTNCNGACAGCCTGTTCTTCTGAACACACCAAGCTTGCAGCGTATATTTAAGTATATATTAAGTATATACGCTACCAAGCTTGGTGGTGCTCATTCAGACGCTGTCTTTCGACAGCCTGTTCTTCTGAACACACCAGCTTGCAGCGTATATTTAAGTATATACGCTGCAAGCTGTGGTTTCATTCAGACGCTGTCTTTCCGACAGCCTGTTCTGAACACACCAAGCTTGGCAGCGTATATTTAAGTATATTTTAAGTATATNCGCTGCAAGCTGGTGGTGCTCATTCAGACGCTGTCTTTCGACAGCCTGTTCTTCTGAACACACCAAGCTTGGCAGCGTATATATACGCTGCAAGCTGGTGGTGCTCATTCAGACGCTGTCTTTCCGACAGCCTGTTCTTCTGAACACCACCAAGCTTGCAGCGTATTTTTAAGTATATATTAAGTATATACGCTGTATATACGCTGCCAAGCTGGTGGTGCTCATTCAGACGCTGTCTTCGACAGCCTGTTCTTCTGAACACACCAAGCTTGGCAGCGTATATTTAAGTATATACGCTGTCAAGCTGGTGGTGCTCATTCAGACGCTGTCTTTCGACAGCCCTGTTCTTCTGAACACACCAAGCTTGCAGTGTATATAAGTATATATTTAAGTATATACGCTGCCAAGCTTGGTGTGCTCATTCAGACGCTGTCTTTCGACAGCCTGTTCTTCTGAACACACAAGCTTGCAGCGTATATTAAGTATATATTTANGTATATATACGCTGTCAAGCTGGTGGGTGCTCATTCAGACGCTGTCTTTCCGACAGACCTGTTCTTCTGAACACACCAAGCTTGGCAGCGTATATTTAAGTATATATTTAAGTATATACGCTGCCAAGCTGGTGGTGCTCATTCAGACGCTGTCTTTCCGACAGCCTGTTCTTCTGACACACCAAGCTTGGCAGCGTATATTTTAAGTATATATTAAGTATATACGCTGCAAGCTTGTGTGCTCATTCAGACGCTGTCTTNCGACAGCCTGTTCTTCTGAACACACCAAGCTTGGCAGCGTATATTTAAGTATTATTTAAGTATATACGCTGCAAGCTTGGTGTGCTCATTCAACGTGTCTTTCNGACAGACCTGTTCTTCTGTGTGCCTATGTATGTGTTCTAATTCTGATATCTGTTCTTATATGTCTGTCTATATGTTCTGGTTCTGTGTTTTATCTCCAAATTTAGCCCAGGAAGAACGTAATCAACCAGGTAGGGTGTTGACTGTTATGTTATCCGACTCTCTGTTGTATATGTATAGTGTAGTGTAGTAGTGTATAGTGTAGTGTAGTAGTGTATAGTGTAGTGTATAGTGTAGTGTATAGTGTAGAGGTAGGGTGTTGACTGTTATGTTATCCGACTCTCTGTTGCATTACATTACATTTCGAAATGTTGCTATGTTCTTAAATTCAGTGTGTCTCTCTCCCTGTCTCCTAATGTTTTCAAGCTTTTGCACCGTACCACTCACCGTGCCACTCATTGACATGCTAATTTCTCTAACCCCTCCCTCTCTCTCCGCCCCCTCTCTCTATTTAAGGCTTCGACACAGAGACGTGGTTTCTCTGTGTGCCTATGTATGTCTCTTTCTCTCTCTGTGTATCTCTGTGATATCTGTCTCTACTTAGATGTCTGTCTATATGTCTCTGGTTCTGTGTTTTATCTATCTCTCAAATGTAGCATTCTCAGGAAGAACGTAATCAACCAGGTAGGGTGTTGACAACAAAAATCTAACCTGTCTGCTTATATGTCTGTCTATAGATTTCTGGTTAGATTTTTGTTGCTATTTCTTTCTTTTATACCTGATGACGATTGCTTGTGTTGCAATCGAAACGTCGTAGTATGCTATTATTTAATTTATTATTTTATCTTTATACGTGACTTTACCGAAAGAATCACAGAGTTTACATCCACGATTTTTAAATCCTTTATATTAAGTTCGCTTGCTTGCTTGCGTGCTTGCTTGCTTGCTTAGGACCGTGCAAATCTTTCGGTCGTTTTTTAACCCACTTCCCGTGATCCAATCGAGCTGACATTTTGCACACAGACTCGTTGTGCGTGACTATTAATGTTCGTGAAACAAAAATATTATATTAAATTACCAATTGCTTAATGCTGCCATGCAATCATCTGACTCATAGGTGGCAGCCATCTCAAGCCAGAGGACGAGAGGACTCTAGCCGCCACGCATATAAAGGATTTATAGTGAAAAACTTTGTTTTTACGGGTTATACTTTGGTTTTTTACCCATCTATCTGGCAACAAAACTGACACCTTTTTTTTACAAGGAGTCATGTTTGCATAGACCGCAATACCTGCAGTCGTAATACAAACAAAAGACATAACTCTGATAATGTGCACTGTCCTTGAAGTTCATTTGTCCACACCCGAGACAGCTTTCCTTAGAGCCTAGTCTCACTTGGGTTGGACCAGATGACGCCAAAAGGCGCACAACTCATATTTTTACTGGCAAATGAGGTTCCCATAGTGTAGATGCTTGCCCGAGCTCTCATACTCTAATGGTGCATTGTCTTTGAGTTGTGCGCCTTTTGGCATCATCTGGTCCAACACCATCGGCTCTAAGGAAAGCTGTCTCAGGTGTGGACCAATCAACTTCAAGGACCATGTGAGACTAGGCTCTAAGGAAAGCTGTCTCGGGTGTGGACCAATCAACTTCAAGGACCATGTGAGACTAGGCTCTAATGAAAGCTGTCTCGGTGTGGACCAATCAACTTCAAGGACCATGTGAGACTAGGCTCTAAGGAAAGCTGTCTCGGGTGTGGACCAATCAACTTCAAGGACCATGTGAGACTAGGCTCTAAGGAAAGCTGTCTCGGGTGTGGACCAATCAACTTCAAGGACCATGTGAGACTAGGCTCTAAGGAAAGCTGTCTCGGGTGTGGACCAATCAACTTCAAGGACCATGTGAGACTAGGCTCTAAGGAAAGCTGTCTCGGGTGTGGACCAATCAACTTCAAGGACCATGTGAGACTAGGCTCTAAGGAAAGCTGTCTCGGGTGTGGACCAATCAACTTCAAGGACGGTGCACATATATTATCAGAGTTATGTCTTTTGTTTGCATTACGACCGCAGGTATTGTGGTCTATGCAAACATGACTCCTTGTAAAAAAAGGTGTCAGTTTTGTCGCCAGATAGAAGGGTAAAAAACCAATGATCATATTTCTACTGGCAAATGAGGTTCCATAGTGTAGACGGGTTACACCTGTTCGTCAATTTTCTTTCCGTGCCACAGCGAACGAAGCCCACATCGTGGTGGTGGAGGAGGAGACGGAGGCGGCCGTCCAGGGCAACAAGGATGAACTCAAGGCGTGGATCGCCCTCGACCCTCGCTGCTGCTTGACGAGATCGACAGCAAGTGGTACGCCCAGCGCTCGTTCTACATCACGGCCAAGAACATGGAGAGCAAGGACGAGTGCGCCGCCTACATCCTGGACCATTTCATCGACGGGGAGGCGGGCTACCAGAAGCTGCTGGTGGCTCTGAGGGCCGTGCAAGACCACTACCCTCAGCAGTTGCGCGTGTGGCTGGACAACCTCGGTAAGTTCTACGTTTCACTTGATGCGGCAAATCTTTTGCTGTATCACTTGTTGCCAGCTAATCTGGCTGTGACGGTCACACCTGACGACGGAGACTTGTGTTGCCTCCGAAACGTCGTGATTTTTTTATTTTTTTATTAATTTTAATTTCTATTTTTTTACCTACGTTACTTTACCGACAAAACTAAGATTATGAACGTTGGTAAGCAGCGTGGTGGCTAGGAGATGTTGGGGACCTCGCCTGGTGTGCAAGAGGTCGTGGGTTCGATCCCGACCCTGATACCATGGTGGCTAGGTAGATGTTGACTGCCTCGCCTGGTATGCAGGAGGTCGTGGGTTCGATCCCGACCCTGATACCATGGTGGCTAGGTAGATGTTGACTGCCTCGCCTGGTATGCAGGAGGTCGTGGGTTCGATCCCGACCTGATGCCATGGTGGCTAGGTAGATGTTGACTACCTCGCCTGGTGTGCAGGAGGTCGTGGGTTCGATCCCGACCCTGACACCACGGTGGCTAGGAGATGTTGACTACCTCGCCTGGTGTGTAGGAGGTCGTGGGTTCAACCACCCTGACAATGGTGGCTAGGAGATGTTGACTACCTCGCCTGGTGTGCAGGAGGTCGTGGGTTCGACCACCCTCACCACGGTGGCTAGGAGATGTTGACTACCTCGCCTGGTGTGCAGGAGGTCGTGGGTTCGACCATCACCACGGTGGCTAGGAGATGTTGACTACCTCGCCTGGTGTGCAGGAGGTCGTGGGTTCGACCACCCTGATCACCACGGTGGCTAGGAGATGTTGACTACCTCGCCTGGTGTGTAGGAGGTCGTGGGTTCAACCACCCTGACGACAGTGGCTAGGAGATGTTGACTACCTCGCCTGGTGTGCAGGAGGTCGTGGGTTCGACCACCCTCACCACGGTGGCTAGGAGATGTTGACTACCTCGCCTGGTGTGCAGGAGGTCGTGGATTCGACCCCGACCCTGATGCCTGGTGCTAGGAGATGTTGACTACCTCGCCTGGTGTGCAGGAGGTCGTGGGTGGGGAGGGTGGGGCCTCAGGGTCGGGATTAAACCCACGACCTCCTGCATACCAGGCGAGGTAGTCAACATCTACCTAGCCACCATGGCCTCAGGGTCGGGATTGAACCCACGACCTCCTGCACACCAGGCGAGGTAGTCAACATCTACCTAACCACCATGGCGTCAGGAACTTACCTTTGACTTGACTTGCTATAACAGAACTCTTTGGGTCTTTCGGTAAAGTCACGTAGAGAGAAAATAAATTAAAGAATAGAGTACGACGTTTCGATTGCAACACAAGCAGCCGTCATCAACATAGACATGTGTGTCTATGTTGTGTGTCTATGTGTGTGTGTGTCTATGTCTGTGTGTCTCTCTCTGTGTGTCTGTGTGTGTGTCTCTCTGTGTGTCTCTCTCTCTCTGTGTGTCTCTGTATGTGTCTATGTTGTGTGTCTGTGTTGTGTGTCTGTGTTGTGTGTCTCTCTGTGTGTCTCTGTGTGTGTCTCTCTGTGTGTGTGTCTGTCTGTGTGTCTCTCTGTGTCTCTGTGNGTCTCTCTCTGTGTGTGTGTCTCTCTCTGCTTGTGTGTCTGTCTGTGTGTCTCCGTGTCTGTGTTTTGTCTCTCTCTCAAATTGAGTTCTACCTGATGACGCTTGCTTGCGTTGCAATCGAAACGTCTTACTCTATTATCTGATTTTCGTTCTACGCCACATCACCGAAAGACCCAAAGAGCAATTTCCTGCAAGTCACGAAAGCTACAAATCCAGTTTGCTACAACAGTATCTTCTTGGTTCTTTCGGTAAAGTCACCACGTAGAAGGGAAGTGATAAAATAATAAAAATAAAACACAATAAAATAATTCTCACGACGTTTCGGCCACAACGCAAGCAGCCGTCCTCAGGTGAAGAATGAAACACCACCAAGCTTGGAGTGTATATTTAAGCTGCTGGGTTGGAGGGAGGAAGAAGGGCGCCTTGACAAAAGAATTTGCATATCAAGAGGAATTTAGCATATTTATGGGAAATGCGTAGAAGGAGTTTCAAAGTCATATTATGCCGTGCATTATGCAAGATTAGCAGCGTCAAAGGGAGGGGGGTGGAGGTTGCAACAAGTCTCCTGCCGCTGTGTTGATCGCGAAATGTTTTGCCTCTCGCCCCGTTTCCTTGCGACGTTCTCTGATGCAGGATCGTCAAAGATCCAGACGACTCGAGGTGGAAGCCAGTCAAGCCACTCGAGTGTGGATTGCCCCGTCACTGTTGAGTTTTCATAACTGAGATAATATCAGCAATGGTGGCTACACAATTAAGTGCCCGTCAACTTTCATCATAGCCAGCCACACAAACTGCTGGATGAAGGCCTCCTCGTGCACTCTACATCGCTCATGGTCACTGTAGCTTCTGATCTCACAGCTCCATCTTTCTGAGGTGGACATCACCTTGTCCGTTTTTGCTGATTTTCGATGCCAATGTGATCTTGAAATTACTCCAAAATTGGTATTGGGAGCCACTGAAGGGATTGGAATCTTTAGGGTGATGTAGTCTCTTGGACGGGTGCGGAGTTTGGCGAGATGTTAACTGCCTCGCCTGGTGTGCAGGAGGTCGTGGGTTCGATCCTGACCTTGGTGCCTGCTGCTGTATATTTGGAGTTTGCGTGTCTCTCATCATCATCATCATCACGGTGGCTAGGAGATGTTAACTGCCTCGCCTGGTGTGCAGGAGGTCGTGGGTTTGATCCTGACCTGATGCCTGCTGCTGCTGCTGTATATTTGGAGTTTGCGTGTCTCTCATCATCATCATCATCACGGTGGCTAGGAGATGTTAACTGCCTCGCCTGGTGTGCAGGAGGTCGTGGGTTTGATCCTGACCCTGATGCCTGCTGCTGCTGCTGTATATTTGGAGTTTGCGTGTCTCTCATCATCATCATCATCACGGTGGCTAGGAGATGTTAACTGCCTCGCCTGGTGTGCAGGAGGTCGTGGGTTCGATCCTGACCCTGATGCCTGCCGCTGTACATTTGGAGTTTGTGGTGACTCTCTCCCAGTGGTGGTTGCGCAGATTTCTCTCCCTCTGCGGATCTATGGGTCTCTCTGAATATGGGTCTCTCGTCGCTGCGATCAACGAAGATGGCAGCGACGATGGCAACGAGACGACAGCTACGACGAGACGATCCAATTCCCAACCCAATCTCGGCCCCCTTTTATGCTAACAGCGTGGCCTGGCTCTGCCCTGACCGCACCTCCTTTAAATTTCGATTTAAAGCTTTCGTGACTGCAGGGATTCATCTTCTTGGTTCTTTCGGTAAAGTCACGTAGAAGGGAAGTAATAAAATAATACAAATTAAACATAATAAAATAATTCTCAAGACGTTTCGGCCACAACGCAAGCAGCCGTCCTCAGGTGAAGACCAGGTCTGTCGGGGAGACAGCGTCTGAATGAAACATATACGCTGCCAAGCCTGGTGGTGTTTCATTCAGACGCTGTCTTTCCGACAGACCTGTTCTTCACCTGAGGACGGCTGCTTGCGTTGTGGCCGAAACGTCGTGAGAATTATTTTATAATGTTTTATTTTTATTATTTTATTACTTGCCTTCTACGTGATGACTTTACCGAAAGAACCAAGAAGACGCACCTCCTTTCTCGAACCCGCTAGCAGGTACCAGGGGATCGCGAATGGGCCTTCCGTGACCCTTGGCCAAATTCCTCCGCCCTGCCGACACACACACACCATGCATATGCTCACTGGCGTGTGCACTGTTTGTACACCGCAGTTGCCGCTGATGGTCACCAGCCAGCGCTATTACACTACGTACGTATGAGCTTCTTTCGCATTGTATAGCCTTTTTGTTTTCTGTCAATTTCATTACATTTTTGGGGGGAATTCAGCATAAGCTACTTCTCGTCCAAAGCTGACTTTGTGCGCAGACCGGTATGCATGAGTGGTAGGATGCCATTTAAAATGCATACCATAAATTGAAGTTCCAGCTTTTGTGTGTGTATGTTGAACTACCATTGGAACCTCATTTGCCAGTAACAAATATGATTATTGTTTTTTTACCCTTCTATCTGGCAACAAAACTGACACCTTTTTTTACAAGGAGTCATGTTTGCATAGACCACAATACCTGCAGTCGTAATGCAAACAAAAACACAACTCTGATAATGTATGCACTGTCCTTGAAGTTGATTGGTCCACCCCGAGACAGCTTTTCTTAGAGCCTAGTCTCACATGGTCCTTGAAGTGGATTGGTCCACACCCGAGACAGCTTTCCTTAGAGCCTAGTCTCACATGGTCCTTGAAGTGGATTGGTCCACACCGAGACAGCTTTCCTTAGAGCCTAGTCTCACATGGTCCTTGAAGTGGATTGGTCCACACCCGAGACAGCTTTCCTTAGAGCCTAGTCTCACATGGTGTTGGACCAGATGACGCAAAAGGCGCACAACTCAAAGACAATGCACCATCAGAGTATGAGAGCTCATGGTAAGCATTTACACCATTGGAACCTCATTTGCCAGTAGCAAAATATGATCATTGTTTTTTACCCTTTTATCTGGCAATACTTTTGTCTTACTGATGACAATACTATATTCTGTCATAAAAAAAAATAAATTTGTTTTAAACCATCTGTTTCATATGTTATGTTTCAAACTTAACTTGGAGCTTTCGTGACTGCAGGAATTATTCTTTGGTTCTTTCGGTAAAGTCACGTATAAAGATAAAATAATAAATTAAATACTAGCATACTACGACGTTTCGATTGCAACACAAGCAATCATCATCAGGTATAAATGAAATAGCAACACAAATTTTAACCAGAAAACTATAGACAGACATATAAGCAGACAGATATCACCAAGATACATAGAGAGAGTAACACAGGCACAGAGAGGGAGATCGTCTCTGTGACGAGGCCTTAAATATAGAGAGGGGGGGCGGAGAGAGGGAGGGGGGCAGAGGAAAAATTAGCATGTCAATGAGTGGACAACAACGTGGTACGTTGCGCAAGCTTGAAAATTAGGAGAAAGACACACTAACATTAAAACAGGTCCCTGTGGGGTGGGCTGGTAGGAACAAATAACCAAAGAATATAAACATAATGTATCATTACACTTGTTTAGCCAGGAAAGCCCCACTGAGTCTAAAGGTTTTTGTAGGGTCCTGCCAAGTGTTTGCAGTAGGGGGCGATGTTGCTACACATAATCGGACGATACGAAGGGAGAGATTGAGGCCTAGTTCTAGGCTTTAGGCCTAGCTGTAGGCTTTAGGCCGCTGTGAGTTAATTTTTAATTTAAATGTTTTAATTATTAATGTAAAAGCTTTAAATGTAAATGTTGCTATTGAAAAACATGAGGGAATGTAACATTGTTAAACATTAACTCCTTTCACACACGCGGGGGTACGATACGAAGGGAGAGTTTGAGGCCTAGTTCTAGGCTTCAGGCCTAGCTGTAGGCTTTAGGGCGCCGTGAGTTAATTTTTAATTGAAATGTTTTAATTAAAAGCTATCTCAGGGAATTATAAGGGAATGTTACACTTGTTTAGCCAGGAAAGCGTCACTGAGTCTAAAGGTTTTTGTAGGGTCCTGCCAAGTGTTTGCAGTAGGGGGCGATGTTGCTACACGGACGGACGGACGGACGATATAATCTATTGTAGGCTGGTTCACTTCGTTCCTACCAGTATAACTGAAAATATCGAATAATGTAATGCAACACAGAGAGTCGGTCAACACACAATTAACGCATAGCCCGGTCGATTACGTATTTTAAGGATTGCTAAGTTAGAATTTAAGTGTGAACATTCCAAAGAGAGGACACAGGCAGAGAGAGAGAGAGAGAAAACAAGAAACCCAGAGAGAGAGAAAAATAAACTTAGAACTTCCCGTAGAAGTGGTTCAATCTTAATTTTGGAGCTTTCGTGACTGCAGGAATTACTCTTTGGTTCTTTCGGTAAAGTCACGTCTAAAGATAAANCAATCAACTTCAAGGACAGTGCATATCATTATCAGAGTTGCTTCTTTTTGTTTGCATGTTTGACTACTTGTGTTGTGGTTAATGCAAACACGATGCCTTGATCTTCTTGGTTCTTTCGGTAAAGTCGTCACGTAGAAGGGAAGTAATAAAATAATAAAAATAAAACATAATAACATAATTTTAATTTCTTTTATGTTTTATTTTCATTATAATAATAAAATTGTATTTTAGAATGTTTAATTTTTTATTATTTTATAATTTCCCTTCTACGTGATGACTTTAACAACAATATTAATAAAACATAATAAAATAATTGTATTTATTTTATTATTTTTATTATAATAAAATTTGTATTTTATTATGTTGTATTTTTATTATTTTATTACTTCCCTTCTACGTGATGACTTTACCGAAAGAACCAAGAAGATGAATCCCTGCAGTCACGAAAGCTTTAAAACGATGCCTTGAATAAAGGTGTCAGTTTCGTAGCAGTTTAAAAGGGTAAAAACATACTACTATATAACTATTACTAAACTCGCTGTACTACCGGGACTTGATTAACCACGCCCGGCCGCCTTTGTCTCCCAGTGGCGATGTTCACACACAAACCACACCAGTTACTCGTTTTGAGGCTGAGTCGACCTAGGGGAGGCCCAAGGAGCGGTTGTGGTGGTGGTGGTGGTGGTGGGGGTGGTGGTGGTGGTGGTGGGGTGGTGGTGGTGTTGGTGGTAGTGGTGGATGGGGTGGTGATGGTGGTGGTGGTGGGGGTGGTGGGGGTGGTGGTGGTGGTGGTAGTTTTAACGAGACTTGAATGTTTACACGATCTCACCCAAACACAAAACACCTTATTATGGATCACATTGGTCGTAAAAGTCTACGCGTTACACGGAGGTGGTGGTGCTGGTGGTGCTGGTGGTGCTGGTGGTGGTGGTGCTGGTGGTGCAGGTGGTGGTGGAGTTGGTCGTGGTGGTGGTAGAGATGATGATGGTGGTGGTGATGGTGCTGGTTGTGGTAGAGATGGTGATGAAGGTGATGATAGTGGTGGTGATGGTGGTGGTGATGGTGGTGGTGGTAGTGATGGTGGTGATGGTGCTGGTTCTGGTGGTGGTAGAGATGGTGATGGTGGTGGTGGTTGTGGTGGTGATGGTGGTAGAGATGGTGATAGTGGTTATGGTTGTGGTGGTGGTAGAGATGGTGGTGATGGTGGTGGTGATGGTAGAGATGGTGGTGATGGTGGTCGTGGTGGTGGTAGAGATGGTGCTGGTTGTGGTGGTGGTAGAGATGGTGGTTATGGTGGTAGAGATGGTGATGGTGGTTATGGTGATGATGCTGGTTGTGGTGATGGTTGTGGTGATGGTGATGATGGGTGGAGGTTGATGCGGCTCTGCATCAACGATCAACGACGCCGTCGTGTCAGCCGAACATGGAGTCGTGTGGTGGTTGTGGTGCTGGTGGTGGTGATTGTGGTGGTTGTGCTGGTTGTGGTTGTGGTGGTGGTTGTAGTGGTTGTGGTGGTGGTTGTGATGCTGGTTGTGGTGGTTGTGGTGCTGGTTGTGTTGGTGGTGTCCGTGTGGAATCAGCCGAACATGGAGTCGTGCAGGACTTGGACTCGATGCAAGCGCTCCTTCTCCGCCTCCTGCGGTGGGTCACGGGAGACTCGGGTCAATAGGTCAATAGGTCAAGAGGTCGAGAGGTCAAGTTAGGCCACGGGATGGACCCAGCGTATCTCCGCCTCTTTCTTGCACGTCAATCACTCCACTTTGGCAACATCCATTTCCTCCTCCCCATCCCCCCCCGTGTCTCCCCCCCCNGTGTCTCCCCCCCCCGTGTCTCCCCCCCCCNGTGTCTCCCCCCCCCGTGTCTCCCCCCCCNGTGTCTCCCCCCCCCGTGTCCCCCCCCCGTGTCTCCCTCCCCCCGTGTCTCCCCCCCCGTGTCTCCCCCCCCCNGTGTCTCCCCCCCCGTGTCTCCCCCCCCCNGTGTCTCCCCCCCCTGTCTCCCCCCCCCCCCGTGTCTCCCCCCCCCCCGTGTCTTACCCCCCCGTGTCTCCCCCCCGTGTCTCCCCCCCCCCCCGTGTCTCCCCCCCCCCGTGTCTCCCCCCCCCCCGTGTCTCCCCCCCCCCNGTGTCTCCCCCCCCCCCNGTGTCTCCCCCCCCCCNGTGTCTCCCCCCCCGTGTCTNCCCCCCCGTGTCTCCCCCCCCCCGTGTCTCCCCCCCCCCCCGTGTCTCCCCCCCCCCGTGTCTCCCCCCCCCCGTGTCTCCCCCCCCNGTGTCTCCCCCCCCCCCGTGTCTCTCCCCCCCCCCGTGTCTCCCCCCCCCCCCGTGTCTCCCCCCCCCCAGTGTCTCCCCCCCCCCCCGTGTCTCCCCCCCCCGTGTCTCCCCCCGTGTCTCCCCCCCCCNGTGTCTCTCCCCCCCCCGTGTCTCCCCCCCCCCNGTGTCTCCCCCCCCCCCGTGTCTCCTCCTCCCCGTGTCTCCCCCCCCCCGTGTCTCCCCCCCCCNGTGTCTCCCCCCCCCCCCGTGTCTCCCCCCCCCCCGTGTCTCCCCCCCCCCCGTGTCTTCCCCCCCGTGTCTCCCCCCCCGTGTCTCCCCCCCCCGTGTCTCCCCCCCCNGTGTCTCCCCCCCGTGTCTCCCTCCTCATCCCCGTGTCTCTCTCCCCCCC
>MU249766.1:74157-146956 GCA_018977245.1 Lethenteron camtschaticum | reverse complement strand
TGCTGCTGATGCTGTTGCTACTGCTGATGATGATGCTGCCGTTGATGCTGGTGATAGCGACGCCTTCGCTGCTCTGCCGTCCAATGGAAGCGGACCGCCGTGTCTGCAGATGATGATGATGACATGAGAGGCCGATCTCGAGCAGTGGATTTGGAATACAAATCAACTCGGCAGACAAGCTCGCCTGCCCCGTGCCACGTGTCGTGCTCCACGTGCAGCAGCAGTAGCAGCAGCAGTAGCAGCAGCAGCAGTAACAGCAGCAGTAGCAGCAGCAGCATTAACAGCAGCAGTAGCAGCAGCGCCTGAACATTTCGACGCATCCCGTCAGCCAGGCGGCCTCTTCTGGGAGGAGGGCATCGTTCCTTCGGAGTTGTGTGTTTCGTGTCGAACTTAGGGCCCGTGTCTAACAGAGAGGAGACAGAGGAGGGCTCTTGCCAAATAACGTCTGGCAAGTCGCCAGCATTGGTTGAAGCGAGCCTGGCTCAGCGACTGATGATGAAGATGATGAGACACTGAATGTGGAAACCGGTCCAGAATTAGCTCGTGTATTCAACCTCACGCTGGCAAATACATTCACGCCGAGAGAAGGAAGGCCGCGCGGCTGTCTGTGATGCGTCAACTCACAGGTTGTGTGTGGAGGGAGAGGTACGGGGAGCAGGAGGACGAGGAGGTGACGAGTCCGTGTGGGTCACGGCTCCCCGACGGCTCGCAGGGGGGTCATGCTGGGGAGTAACAGCCTGGGGCGGCGGTGAGAGTGGTGGTGGTGGTGGTGGTGAGAGTGGTGGTGGTGGTGGTGAGAGTGGTGGTAGTAGTGGTGAGAGTGGTGGTGGTGGTGGGTGGGGTGGTGGGGTGGTGGTGGTGGTGAGAGTGGTGGTGGTGGGGGTGGTGGTGGGNTGGTGGTGGTGGGGGTGGTGGTGGGGGTAGTGGTGGTGGTGGTGGTGGGGGTGGTGGTGGTGAGAGTGGTGGTGGTGGGGTGGTGAGAGTGGTGGTGGTGGTGGTGGTGGGTGGTGGTGGTGGCGGTGAGAGTGGTGGTGGTGGTAGTGGTGAGAGTGGTGGTGGGGGTGGTGGTGGTGGTGGTGGGGGTGGTGGTGGTGGTGAGAGTGGTGGTGGTGGGGTGGTGGTGGTGGGGTGGTGGTGGGGTAGTGGTGGTGGTGGTGGTGGGGTGGTGGTGCGAGTGGTGGTGGTGGTGGTGGTGGTGGGGTGGTGAGAGTGGTGGTGGTGGTGAGAGTGGTGGTGGTGGTGGCGGTGAGAGTGGTGGTGGTGGTGGTAGTGGTGAGAGTGGTGGTGGTGGTGGGGTGGTGGTGGTGGGGGTGGTGGTGAGAGGGTGGTGGTGGGGGTGGTGGTGGGGGTGGTGGTGGGGGTAGTGGTGGTGGTGGTGGGGGTGGTGGTGGTGAGAGTGGTGGTGGTGGGGTGGTGGTGGTGGGGTTGGTGAGAGTGGTGGTGGTGGGGTGGTGAGAGTGGTGGTGGTGGTGGGGGTGGTGGTGGTGGTGGTGGGGGTGGTGAGAGTGGTGGTGGTGGTGGTAGTGGTGAGAGTGGTGGTGGTGGGGTGGTGAGAGTGGTGGTGGTGGGGGTGGTGAGAGTGGTGGTGGTGGAGGTGGTGGTAGTGGTGAGAGTGGTGGTGGTAGTGGTGAGAGTGTGGTGGTGGGGTGGTGAGAGTGGTGGTGGGGTGATGAGAGTGGTGGTGGTGGTGGTAGTGGTGAGAGTGGTGGTGGTGGGGGCGGTGAGAGTGGTGATGGTGAAGGTGGTGAGAGTGGTGGTGTTGGTAGTGGTGAGAGTGGTGGTGGTGGGGGCGGTGAGAGTGGTGGTGGTGGGGGCGGTGAGAGTGGTGGTGGTGGGGGTGGTGAGAGTGGTGGTGGTGGTGGTAGTGGTGAGAGTGGTGGTGGGGGTGGTGGGAGTGGTGGTGGTGGGGGTGGTGAGAGTGGTGGTGGTGGTGGNAGTGGTGAGAGTGGTGGTGGTGGGGGTGGTGGTGGTGGTGGTGGGGTGGTGAGAGTGGTGGTGGTGGGGGTGGTGGTGGTGGTGGTGGTGGGGTGGTGAGAGTGGTGGTGGTGGTGGGGTGGTGGTGGTGGGGGTGGTGGTGATGGTGGTGAAAGTGGTGGTGGTGGGGGTGGTGAGAGTGGTGGTGGTGGTGGGGTGGTGGTGGTGGTGGGGTGGTGAGAGTGGTGGTGGTGGTGTGGGTGGTGGTGGTGGGGTGGTGAGAGTGGTGGTGGTGGGGGTGGTGAGAGTGGTGGTGGTGGTGGGGGTGGTGGTGGTGAGGTGGTGGNTGGTGGTGGTGGGGGTGGTGGTGGTGGTGGTGAGAGTGGTGGTGGTGGGGTGGTGAGAGTGGTGGTGGTGGTGGTGGTGGTGGGGGTGGTGAGAGTGGTGTGGTGGTGGGGGTGGTGGTGGTGGGGGTGGTGAGAGTGGTGGTGGTGGGGGTGGTGAGACTGGTGGTGGTGGTGGGGTGGTGGTGGTGGTGGTGGTGGTGGTGGTGNGAGTGGTGGTGGTGGGGTGGTGAGNGTGGTGGTGGTGGTGGGGTGGTGAGAGTGGTGGTGGTGGTGAGAGTGGTGGTGGGGGTGGTGGTGGGGGTGGTGAGAGTGGTGGTGGTGGGTGGTGAGAGTGGTGGTGGTGGTGGGGGTGGTGGTGGTGGGGGTGATGAGAGTGGTGGTGGTGGTGGGGGTGGTAGGGGTGGTGAGAGTGGTGGTGGTGGGGTGGTGAGAGTGGTGGTGGTGGGGGTGGTGGTGGTGGGGGTGGTGAGAGTGGTGGTGGTAGTGGTGAGAGTGGTGATGTTGGGGGTGGTGAGAGTGGTGGTGGTGGGGTGGTAGTGGTGAGAGTGGTGGGGTGGTGAGAGTGGTGGTGGTGGTGGTAGTGGTGAGAGTGGTGGTGGTGGTGGGGTGGGGGTGGTGAGAGTGGTGGTGGTGGTGGTAGTGGTGAGAGTGGTGGTGGTGGGGGCGGTGAGAGTGGTGGTGGTGGGGCGGTGAGAGTGGTGGTGGGGGTGGTGAGAGTGGTGGTGGGGGGTGGTGAGAGTGGTGGTGGTGGTAGTGGTGAGAGTGGTGGTGGTGGGGGCGGTGAGAGTGGTGGTGGTGGGGGCAGTGAGAGTGGTGGTGGTGGGGTGGTGAGAGTGGTGGTGGTGGTGGTGTGGTGAGAGTGGTGGTGGTGGGGCGGTGAGAGTGGTGGTGGTGGGGTGGTGAGAGTGGTGGTGGTGGGGGTGTGAGGTGGTGGTGGTGGTGGTAGTGGTGAGAGTGGTGGTGGTGGGGTGGTGAGAGTGGTGGTGGGGNTGGTGAGAGTTGGTGGTAGTGGTGAGAGTGGTGGTGGTGGGGNTGGTGAAAGTGGTGGTGGTGGGGTGGTGAGAGTGGTGGTGGTGGTGGTAGTGGTGAGAGTGGTGGTGGTGGGGCGGTGAGAGTGGTGGTGGTGGGGCGGTGAGAGTGGTGGTGTTGGGGGTGGTGAGAGTGGTGGTGGTGGGGTGGTGAGAGTGGTGGTGGTGGTAGTGGTGAGAGTGGTGGTGGTGGGGGCGGTGAGAGTGGTGGTGGTGGGGGCGGTGAGAGTGGTGGTGGGGGGTGGTGAGAGTGGTGGTGGTGGTGGTAGTGGTGAGAGTGGTGGTGGTGGGGGCGGTGAGAGTGGTGGTGGTGGGGNTGGTGAGAGTGGTGGTGGTAGTGGTGGTGAGAGTGGTGGTGGTGGGGGTGGTGAGAGTGGTGGTGGTGGTGAGAGTGGTGGTGGTGGGGNTGGTGAGAGTGGTGGTGGTGGGGGCGGTGGTGAGAGTGGTGGTGGTGGGGACGGTGAGAGTGGTGGTGGTGGTGAGAGTGGTGGTGGTGGGACGGTGAGAGTGGTGGTGGTGAGAGTGGTAGTGGTGGTGGTGGCCGTGGTGGTGGCTGTGGTGGTGGCCATGGTGGTGGCCATGGTAGTGGCGGTGAGAGTGGTAGTGGTGGTGGTGGTGGCCGTGGCGGTGAGAGTGGTGTGGTGGCGGTGGTGGTGATGGTGGCAGTGGTGGTGGCGGTGAGAGTGGTGGTGGTGGTGAGAGTGGTGGTGGCGTTGAGAGTGTGGTGGTGGCGGTGAGAGTGGTGACCGTGGTGGCGGTGTGAGTGGTGTCGGTGGTGTCCGAGGTGGCCGTGGAGGTGGCGATGAGAGTGGTGGTGGTGGCCGTGGTGGTGGCGGTGAGAGTGGTGGTGGTGGTGGCCGTGAGAGTGGTGTCGGTGGTGGTGGTGGCGGTGTGAGTGGTGGTGGTGGCCGTGAGAGTGGTGGCCGTGGTGACTATGAGAGTGGTGTGGTGGCGGTGAGAGTGGTGGTGGTGGCCGTGAGAGTGGTGGTGGTGGTGGCGGTGTGAGTGGTGCTGCTGCTGGGCCCTGCTGTGGCCGCCTCTCCACAGCAGCCGGCGGGACACGCGGCCCGGCCGGGGTCGCGGCGCTAAACTCCTCGGAGCCGCAGGGCCCCCCCCCCCGCCTCCTCCTCCTGTCCCTCCCCCCACTTCCAGCGGCAGCAGCAGCAGCGGCTCCCTCTCACGGACTCCTCGGGGAGACGTGGGGGGGGGGTAACCCCTCCACCTTCAATTATTTACCGCTAAACCACGACGGAAAATGTAATTAATAAGCTTGTGCCGGAGGCCCGGGGTACAGGCGTCTATGACTTCTCCTGGCCAAACCCCATTTGGCGGAGCCAGGAGACTGAATCTTTATCCTCGGGGCTCCTCCAGAAACAACAAAAAACCACTACGTGTGGCCACGTGGAATGTTTGAACGCTCACTGCGGAGGAAAGGCTGCCACTCCTCGGTCGGGAGCTGGACCGGTACCGCCTGGATCTCGAGAGGTCCCGTGGACTGGCTCTGGCTCCTGCCACCATGAGGGGTGGACAGTCCTCTTCTTTGGGCAGAAGACTGCCAAACAACAGGGTGTGGCTCTTCTTCTCAACAAAATAATGAAGGGGGCGTGGGAGCGTGGCGGTGAGGTGTGGGAAGCTCTAAGCCCTAGGCTTCTTTGGGCTCGCCTTCCCATTAACCAGAGGCAAGGAGCGATGGTCGGGGTTACTTATGCCCCCACCGAAGACGAACATCCGTGGATGGATGCAGGCAAGGCCGATGAGTCAGATGCCTTCTATGACCTGCTGTCACAGGTGCTAGCTAAAGTGGCCCTCGGGATAGAGTCATCTTGTTGGGTGACTTCAATGCCCGAGTTGGTCATGATGCTGCACCTGGTCTGAAGTGATGGAAGGATGGGCCAGATCAGCTCAATAACCATGGCAGGAGGCTGCTAGATTTTTTGCAGCCCATGGGCTTGTAATTACCAACAAGCTGTTCCGGCATCGGCGCATCCACACAACATCATGGATGCATGCCAGGTCCAAGCAAGAACATCTGCTGGACTACATAGTGATGGAACAACGGATGCGGGCCCATGTCCTTGACACCAGGACCTACCGTGGAGCTGATCTTTATCATCTGTAAGATGCGCCTGCCATTCTTCCACTTCAGTGGTGGGTGTACATCCAGGACCCCATTCAAACCCTTAGTGGCATGGTCTCAGCTAGCTGATGAAAGTTGCAAGTGAGAATTTCATCATCGCTTGCGGCTGGGGTTGGCATCGTCCCCCACTCTTCCTGATGTCGAGGGGAAATGGGCGAGGTTTAGGACTGTGACTCATGCAGCTGCAATGCCTGCTTTTGGGGACACGGTCCAGACCTCCCCAGAGACCCTGGCTGACAAAGGAGGTGTTCAAGCTGGCTGAGAAAAAGCGACAGGCCCACTCTCATCGGCTACATCATCCCACGTCGGAGAATGAGGAGGCTTACTGCAGCCTCGCTCGGAGGTTCGGAGAGTCATGAGGATCTGCAAGATGGTGGTGGTCGTGGGTTGCTGAGGAGATGGAGTCTGCCTCAATAGCCCACGATCACAAATCGCTATTTAATTCCATAAAAAGTAAACTGCAGCACCACACCTATGACCATCAGTCGGGGAAAGAACGGTGATCCAATCTCCGACCCCAGGACCAGGTTTGCAGATTTGCTGAGCATTTATGTGAGGTCCTGGGAGAGGGGAAATCTCTCAGCCTAAATAACGTGGGACAAATTGGGGATGACCCTGCCGAGGCTGCGGTGCCTCAAATATTGGAAGAAGAAGTCACCCCCTGTGAGTGGCTGGCTGAGGTGCCAGCTGTTGAGGAAGTACCGAGGGCGATCCAGAGTCTGAGACCAGGAAAGACACCGGGCAGAGATGATCTCCCAAGCGAATGCTGAGGGAGGGTGGCGTTTGTGCACAGACTGCCCTACATTACATCATAACAACATATTCTTTGGGTCTTTCGTAAAGCCACGCAGATAGAAAAAGTAATAAAATTAATAAAACAATAACAATATCACGACATTTCGATCGCAACACAAGCAATCGTCATCAGGTGAAAAATATAGCGGGAAAGCTGCTGAGGCAGGGAAAATATATGGCGGGAGCGCTGCTATAAAGGCAGAGAGTTATAAAGGGTTGTGATGGGTGTAGCCCAAGGGTCAGTGGGCGGGGCTGGAGATGAAATTTGCATGTTAATGTAAGATCGGATAAATCTTGACGAACGAAGCTGTGGGGGTGGCCATTGTATTGTGAGATTAGCGTGTCAATGTAAGAGATTTGCTTGTAAATGGAAGATCAGAGAGAGCTAAAGAGCCACTGCCACATCGTGATATTGTTATTATTTATACATTTCTTATTTTTCTATCTACGTGGCTTTACCGAAAGACCCAAAGATATGAATTCCTGCAGTCACGAAAGCTTTAAGTCAAGATCATAACAACAGTCTGGACTACTGGACGGGTTCTGCAGGATTGCAAGGATACCCTGGTGGTCCCCCTCTTTAAGAAGAGGGACCGCACAGATTGTAACAACTACAGGGGCATCTCACTCCTCAGCGTGCCCGCAAGGTCCGGGCAAAGATTATTCAACATCGCCTTGCTAGGCACGTTGAGGAGAGGCTTGCGGAGCCCAATGCGGTTTCAGGAAAGGGCGGTCCTGCACAGATGCATATTTTCTGTCCATCTGTTACAGCAGAAGTGTAGGGAATTCCAACAAGACCTACATCTCTGCTTTATTGACCTGGTCAAGGCCTATGATACCATCAGTAGGCCTGGGTTCTGGATTGTTCTTCGTGCTTTGGAGACCCTGACCCTCTGCTCCCGCTCATTAAGGATCTTCATGATGGTGAGCGGGCCCTGGTAAAACTACCTGGACAGGAGTCGGAGCCATTCCCTGTACACCTTAGGTGCGACAGGGATGTCCTCTGGCTCCCACATCATTTAACATATATTTCGACCACGTAGTTCGTGAAGCCTTCAATTTCCATTTGGTACAGCTACAATGGGAGGCTGATCGATGCCGGGTCGTCAAGGATGGCTCCCTATTGGTCAACCACGTTATGTATGCCGATGATCTGGTAATTGCTGCTCACCCAGAGTAGGAGTTGGAGGCGCTGCTGTGTACCTGGAGTTTGCCACTCAGAGGTGGGGCCTTACCACCAACCTCCTCCACCAAAACTAAGCACCTGCCTGGGTTTTGTACCATCAGACACTCCACCCAGACAAATCCAATTGGTGATGGGGCAGTTGTGGAGAGAGTGGAGAGTTTCCCATACATGGACAGTGTGCTCATGACCGGCTCCGGTTTAACAGCAGATGTCTCACTCCGAATCAGTCGAGCGGCATTATCTTTTCATCGGTTGCGAACGCTGTGTGGAAGCTACCTGGTCTGTCGCTCCGCACGAAGTTCGGGTCTTCTCGGCCACAGTCATTCCTCCCTTCTCTACACTTGCGAAACGCGGACCCCCCTAATGTAACATCTTCGCCGGTTAGAAACATTTAGGCTGGCCTGCCTACGATCAATCCTGGGTTTAATCAGGCTGGATTGTGTGAGGAGTTCACAAATCCTCGAAAGATCTGGGAAAAGTCCCATCGGTTAGCTCTTCCTGCAGGCAAGGCTGCGTTGGCTGGGCCATGTAGCCCACATGCCCAATTACCGCATGCTCAAACAGCTTTTGTTCGGCCGGATCGAGGGGGCTAGAGAAGAGATGGAGTGACGTGGTAAGAGGATGTGGAGCTGAGTGGACTTGCCGATGACTGGTACCAGCGGTGTCAAGATCGGCCTCTGTGGAGGAGGCTCGTCAAGGTGCTACTGGGCAGTTGGAGGCAGTCGCCCTCCAACAACAACGGAGGGCGGAGGAGCGACGCTCACAACAACGAGCGGAGCGCCGGGTGGCTAAAGCACAGCAAGTTGGCACAGTAGGGGGCACAGGTGGTGCATCAGCCAGTCATCTCGGTCATCTCAGTCAGTCGACCCGTGGCAGCTGGGTCTGCCCCGTGACCTCCTGCAGCGGGCGTTCAACACTTCACGTGGCCTCAAGGTGCACTTGGCCTGGCGCAAGCGTCGTGGTGACGTCACCGCCACTTAGTGGCGAATGGCGGTTGTTGCTGTTGTTGTGTCTAGGTGTGTGTAGTTGTGTCGTGGTGGTGTGTAGTGGTCACGGTTAGCGTACTGCGATACGAGCCTGGTGACCCGAATTCGATTCCGGCTCACGGCCAACACCCAGTGACCATTATCTGTGTCGGTCCTGGTTCTCCCCTAGGTCAACTCAGCCTCAAATACGTACCTGGCGTGGTGTTTACACATCGCCACTAGGGAGACGAAGGCGGCCGTGCTAGCATGCATCTGTGCACTCTCACAGCACTTGCTCCAGCAGCCTAAACAGGCTCTACGGGGATATTTATATTTGTATGCGTAGAACTATCACTGACAAGTGGAACGTGGCGCATGGGCACATCTGCCAATCATCTCACACAGTCAACCCATGGCACCTGGGCCCGTCGCGTGACCTGCTGTCAACGAGTCTTCCTCACTTAACGTGGCTTCAAGTGCACCTAGCCTGGCACAAGCGCTGTTGTTGTCGTAGAACCCCACCCACACTAATTTGCACACTGCAGCACGGCTCCCATCAGTCGCACTTCCCTTGCGATGGTTGGCGACAGCCCTGAGACACGGGTCGCGACCTGGATGCCGATCCACCCACCCACCTACCCACTCACCTACCCACCCACCTGCCTACCCACCCACCTACCCACTCACCTGCCCACCCACCCAACCACTCACTCAACCTACCCACCCACCTACCCAACCTACCCACCCACCTATTTACGTTCCACTCCCCCCCATTCCCGCTTATCTCTGTGCGTCTGTTTCCCCTCCCTCTGACTCTCCGTGCCTCTGACTCTCTGTCTCTCTGCCTCTGACGCTCTGTCTGCGTGTCTCCCTGTGCCTCTGACTCTCTGTCTCTCACTCTGTCTCCGTGTCTCCCTGTGTCTCCGTGTTTGTCTGTCTCTCACTCTCCACGTCTCCCTCTCTCACTCTCTGTCTCCGTGTCTCCATGTGTCCCGTGTCTCTCTGTGTCTCACTCTCCACGTCTCCCTGTGTCTCCGTGTTTGTCTGTCTCTCACTCTCCACGTCTCCCTGTCTCTCACTCTCTGTCTCCGTGTCTCTCTGTGTCTCCGTGTCTCCCTGTGTTTCCGTGTCTCTCTGTGTCTCTGACTCTCTGTCTCTCTGTCTCCCACTCTGTCTCCGTGTATCTCTGCCTCTGACGCTCTGTCTCCGTGTCTCTCTGTGTCTCACTCTCTGTGTCTCCGTGCCTCTCTCTCTGTCTCTCACTCTCTGTGTCTCCGTGTCTCTCTGCGTCTCTGACTCTCTGTCTCCGTGTCTCCCTGTGTCTCTGTCTCCCTCTGTACTTCTGTCTCCCCGCTCACGTCTTGAGTTTACAGACACAACCGCAACATCACCGACACCATCAACAACATCAACACCGCACCGATTACCATCACTCAAAACATCATCATCATCACCACCAACAACAACTCATTAACCACATCAATACAATCACTACAGGCACCACCACCAAACGCTCACCACTTACAATCACAGCCACCACAACCTCCACCACAATCACAACAACAGCCGCCTAAGTGGTGGTGACGTCACCACGGCGCTCGTGCCAGGCTAGGTGCACTTTGAGGCCAAGTGAAGTGTCGAAGGCTCGCTGGCAGGAGATCACGGAGCAGACCCAGGTGCCGTGGGTTGAATGATTGAGATGACTGCCAGACGCAGCACCTGTGCTCCCCACTGTGGCAACTTGCTTTTGTTTTAGCCGCCCTGCGCTCCGCTCGTTGTTGTGAGCGTCGCTCCTCCGCCCTCCATTGTTGCTGGAGGCGACTGCCTCCAATTCCCCAGCAGCAGCAGCGTCCTTCACGAGTCTCCTCCAGAGAGGCCGATTTGACACCGCTTATACCGATCATCGGCCAGTCCACTCATCTCCAAATCCTCCTGTACCGCACCCGTCCACGTCTTCTCCAGCCCGTGCCGCGCCCGTTTAGCCCCCTCTATCCGGCCAAACAGAAGCTGCTTGGGCACGCGGTGGCCGGGCATGCGGGCTACATGACCCAGCCAACGCAGCCTTGCCTGCCGGAGGAGCTCACGGATGGGATTGCGTCCAGATCTTTAAAGGATCTGAGAGCTCCTCACACAATTCAGTCTGATTAACGCCAGGATGGATCGCAGGTAGGTCGGCCTGACTGTTTCAAACCGACGCAGATGTTCATTTAGAGAGCTCCACGTGTCGCAAGCGCAAAGGGAGGGGCGTATCTGTGGCCGAGAAGACCGGAGCTGAGTGTGGAGCGATGGGCCAAGTAGCTTCCACACAGCGTTACGCTGCCGATGAAAATAAGCTACCGCTCGACTGATTGGGAGTGAGACCTCCGCTGCCAAACTGAAGCCGGTCATAAGCACACTGCCCAAGTACGGACACTTCTACACTCTCTCCACAACTGCCCCATCACTCTTAGCAGCACTCCAACTCCCTGTCAGAGTGAGCAGCAATCACGAGATCACCAGCAGACTGAACATTTCCAACTCCCTGTCAGAGTGAGCAGCGATCACGAGATCACCAGCAGACTGAACATGCTCCCTCACTAGGGAGCCATCCTTAACTACCACCACATGATCACCAACTACCACCACAACCACCACCCCAACTCCAACCACCATCACAATCACTACAACCATCACAATCACTACCACCACAACTACAACTACCATCACAATCACTACCACCCAACTATAACCACCATCACAATCACTACAACCACCACAATCACTACCACCACAACTACAACCACCATCACAATCACTACAACCACCACAATCACTACCACCACAACTACAACTACCATCACAATTACCACCACAACTACAACCACCATCACAATCACTACAACCACCACAATCACTACACCACAACTACAACCATCACAATCCTCACCACAACTACAACCCATCACAATCACACAACCACACAATCACTACCACCACAACTACAACCACCATCACAATCACTACANCCACCACAACACTACCACAACTACANCCACCATCNCAATCACTACAATCACCACAATCACTACACCACAACTACAACCACCATCACAATCACTACAACCACCAAATCACTAACACCACAACTACAACCACCATCACAATCACTACAACACCACCTCACCCTACAACCACCATCACAATCACTACAATCACCACTCACTCCACCACAACTACAACCACTCACAATCACCCAACCACCACAATCACTACCACACANCTCCCCAAAGTCCTCACCCGCAGTAGCGACCCAGTGCACGCAGAGCAGTCAGCCCCCCCCCCCAGCAGGTCCCACCCTCAGTGTCCCCCTCGCCGTCCCCCACGCGCCAAGGCCCCCCATTCCAGAGGAACGGGGAGCTGTCGCAGACTCTCCCTCCGGAGAGTGAGGGACGGGAGGGGGGCACCCCCCAGTGGCTCTGGGGCCCCAGGGCAGAGGGGCCACGCCGGGCTGACTCTCTCCATCCTCTCACTCCTGTCTCCCTCCTGTCTCTCTCTCCTGTCTCTCTCTCCCCTGTCTCTCTCCCCTGTGTATCTCTCCCCTGTGTCTCTCCCCTGTGTCCTCTCTCACTCCTGTCTTTCTCTCCCCTGTGTCTCTCTCTCCCCTGTCTCTCTCTCTCCCTGTCTCTCCCCTGTCTCTCTCTCCCCTGTGTCTCTCTCCCCTGTCTTTCTCCCCTGTCTCTCTCTCCCCTGTGTCTCTCTCCCCTGTCTTTCTCTCCCCTGTCTATCTCTCCTGTCTCTCTCTCCCCTCTCTCTCCCCTGTGTCTCTCCCCTGTCTCTCTCTCTCCCTGTCTCTCTCTCTNCTGTGTCTCTCCCCTGTCTCTCCCNTGTCTCTCTCTCTCCTGTGTCTCTCTNCCCTGTCTTTCTCTCCCTGTCTCTCTCTCCCCTGTCTCTCTCCCTCCTGTCTCTCTCTCCCTGTGTCTCTCTCCCCTGTGTCTCTCTCCCCTGTCTCTCTCTCCCTGTCTCTCTCCTCTCCCCTGTCTCTCTCTCTCCCCTGTCTCTCTCTCTCCCTGTCTCTCCCCTGTCTCTCTCCCTCCTGTCTCTCTCCTCCTCTCTCTCCTCTCTCTCCCCGTGTCTCTCTCCTCTCCNTCCTGTCTCTCTCCTGTCTCTCCCTCTGTGTCTGTGTGCGTGACTGTGGGTGTATCTGTTGTATCCTGTGTCTTTGTTTGTATGTATGTATGTCTGTGTGCCTTTATATGTGTGTCTGTCTGGTCTGGCTGTGTGTATGGGTCTGACTGTGTGTGTGTCTGTGTGGCTGTGTGTGTTTGCGTAACTTGTGGATGTGTGTGTCTGTCTGTGTGTCTGTGTGTGTATCTCTGTGTGTGTCTGTGTGTNTGTGTCTGTGTGTGTGTCTGTGTGTGTGTGTCTGTGTGTCTGTGTGTCTGTGTGTTTGTGTCTGTGTGTGTCTGTGTCTGTGTGTCTGTATGTGTTTGTGTGTCTGTCTGTGTGTGTGTCTGTGTGTGTGTCTGTCTGTATGTTTGTATCTCTGTGCCTGTGTGTATCTGTGTGTTTATATATATGTGTGTCTGTGTGTGTGTGTGTGTCTGTGTGTCTGTCTGTGTGTCTGTCTGTGTGTCTGTGTGTGTGTGTGTGTCTGTGTGTGTCTCTGTGTGTCTGTCTGTGTGTGTGTGTGTCTGTGTGTGTGTTTATATCTCTGTGTGTCTGTCTGTCTATGTCTGTCTGTGTGTGTCTGCGTGTGTGTCTGTGTGTCTGTCTGTCTGTGTGTCTGTGTGGCTGTGTGTTTGCGTAACTTTGTGGATGTGTGTGTCTGTCTGTGTGTCTGTGTGTCTGGCTGTGTATATGGCACTTTTCCCCAACAATACGAATGCAGGCCTACGTCTCTCTCTCTCGTCTCTCTCCTCGTTCTCATCTCTGTGCAGGCTTCTCGCTCGTACCTCTCCCNTCCATCTCCCCCGCCCCTCCCCTCGCCACCAGCAGCCACCAGTCGCGTCCACCCCACCCCTCCTCTCACCACCACGGGCACCCCCTCCACCCCACCAGAGGCGCGCCCCAGTGTGTGTGTGAGCGCTGTGGTTATGATACAAGCGGTGAACCGGTAACCGTTACCACAATTGGTTCTGTACGTCTATCCCTAAGTGTGCGCCTATGTTGTCTACGTGCACGGCACTTGTTGTAGGGCTATGTGGGTGATCTTTGTCTCGATGTGTGTGTGCTGACATGGGCACAAAGACACGCCGTCGAGCCAAGACTGCTGGGGCAAGTGCTGTTAGCGAGAAGCGCCTATGAAGGTCAGCACGGCACACGAGGGGGTGGAGCCATCACCACCTCCGACCGCCTTTGTCTCCCAGTGGCGATGTCTACATACAGCAGGTACTCATTTGAGGCTGAGTCGACCTTTGGGGAGGCCCATGACCTGATCTGATAATCGTCACTGATGTTGGTCTTGCGAATGACCGCCGGGTTAATAAGCACAGTGCGCTAACCACTGCGCCACCGCTCCGCACACACCTACACACGCACACACGGACCTACACACACTCCTATACATATCAACGTGATGTTCTGCTCAACTGCTACTCTGTGATGGGACTTCCACGTTCGTATGGCAGGGACGAGTTCCTCATTTCGGACAAACACCGTTGACCTTTCCCCACAAAATGGTAGTAACTTCATCAACCTCAGAGGGATGGTGGCAAGATGTTAACTGCCTCGCCTGGTCTACAGGAGGTCGTGGGTTCGATCCCGACCCTGATGCCTGCTGCTGTATATTTGGAGTTTGCGTCTCTCGCTTCGGACAGAGGTCACGACCCCTCGAAACCAATCCAGCGGCCACGAGGGTCCGCTGTGTGGTTGAGGAGGACCCCCCCCTCCCAGAGAGTCCGTGGCATCATTGTCAAGAGTAGGCTCCCGTGTGCCCGTGCCTATCGTCGCCGGCAGGGTCCTCGTCAGCCGCAGCGGTCTGGGGAGGGCGCAGGGTGCGCTCTGTCAGCAGCATTGGTTCAGTGCAAGCAGCACTCTGGAGCGGTTTCGACATTCAGTGTCATCATCATCATCAGAGCCAATGATGGCGAAGTGCCACGTGTTGACAGGCAAGGGCCCTCCTCACTCTCTCTGAGACACGGGTCCGAGTTCGCGGAACGATCCTCGCGTTGCCGTGGAGAACACAAACACACAAGTAGTGGAGCCGTCAACTCGCCTCCTTCTGCACACAGCCGTTCCTCAATGCACAACTCTTTAAAGGTTCTTTGTTGTGAGCATCCAGTGGATGCTGAAACGATGCACTTCTCAGAAGGCCGCGTGGCTGATGNTGTTAAGAAGTCCAAACGCCGAGTAGATGCCTTCATGCAGGGCATCGAGTCTGGATTGACCACGCAATTTTTTCATCATTTTGTATACTCTTCTTGGTTCTTTCGGTAAAGTCACGTAGAAGGGAAATAATAAAATAATAAAAATAAAACATAATAAAATTCTCACGACGTTTCGGCCACGACGCAAGCAGCCGTCCTCAGGTCAAGAACAGGGCTGTCGGAAAGAACGCGTCTGAATGAACACCACCAGCTTGGCAGCGTATATTTAAGCTGGGTTAGAGGGGAAGGGCGCTTGACAAAGGAATTTACATATCAACAGAGGAATTTAGCATATTTATGTAAAATGCAGATATGGGATTAGTCACTACTTGTGGAATGTGTAGGTGGGGGGGGGGTTTCGGCCACAACGCAAGCAGCCGTCCTCAGGTGAAGAACAGGGCTGTCGGAAGCACGAAAGCTTTAAATGGAAATGTTGTATACTGCCGAAAAGCTGTCCCATTCGTTTACAACTCTAAAACGCGCCGTTGTGGAGGCGGCTTGTCCCGGGCCGAGCGCGTCGCTTGCGTCCCCGGGCGAGGAGGGGTCGCGATGCCGCTGGCTTCTCGCTCAGCGCCAGGCTCGAGCGGCTCGTTGTTGTTGTTGGTTGTTTTCAAAATGAACGGCGGATTCATCGGAGCNTTTCACGCAACCCTCGCGGTTCGCGCCGCAAGATCGCCGCGCCGCGCCTTGGAGATGTTCTCGGTCTGCGTTCGAGCTCGTTGGGAATGGCGTCTCGTGGCTCGACTGTCGTTCACGGCGATGAGGAGAGGAAGCACATCACGTGGCTTGGGCCGCCTGGACACACAGAGAGAGAGACCCGATGTGGTGCCGCGATAATTTTTAACTTTTTTNATTTTACCAGGTAAGGGGCCGTCCACAAATGACGTCACGAGATTTTGGACGATTTTTGACTCCCCCCCCCCCTCGTCACACGGCGTCACAACAAGTCAGACCCTCCCCCTCAATATGACGTCACAAAGCTCTGCCCCTCCCCCCTCCAAAAATAAAACATGCTTCAAATCGCTTTAAACTATTGCCATTGTAGTGCGTATTTAATGTGGCGCTGCCTCTGATGTTGTAGGAGAAAACATTTATAAAAGTCAATTTAATTAAGTAGAACGTGTTGTCGATTTTATTTAAAGTTGCGCATTTTGATGTGACGTCACATTTCTCACCCCCCCTCGTACACATCGTCACAAATGTCTGACCCCCCCCTAGTGCGTGACGTCATTTATGGACGGCCCNTAAGGCCCACGGAGCTTTACCGATCCTCTTCAAAAGCGACGTGGCCATCACAAATGATGGCTCAACGGAGTGGCTTGTCATCACGTGGAAATGTACAACAGGAGGGGAGGGAGGGGGAGGGAGGGCAGGACGAGCGGCGAGTCGGCGTTCGATGGAGCGGCCCCTGTCACAAGTCCAGACGACCGCTGGGCCCAGTGGGGCACCGACGGTGGGGCGGCCTTCAATCACCTGGCAGCAATCGTCCAGCCTCCTCCTGCGAGCCGCGTGGCAGGACCCTCCTGGAGAGAGGCTGGGGATTGAGTGCGGATGTCCTGTGTAAACAAGCCTCACATTACTACTCATCAACACTGACAATGATGATGGTTGTATTCATGTTGTTATCAAGCACCTGGAATGCCGCCGTCTGCACGATGCCCCTTGCACATTGATTAGAGAGGTGGGGGGGGGGGCGAGAGAGGAGGGAATGAAAGAGAAAGAAAGTGGAGAGAGCAAAGGGAGAGGGGGGAAGAGAAGACAAACATCATCATCATCATCACTATCACCATCATCATCATCATCGTCACCATCATCACTATCACCATCATCATCATCATCGTCACCATCATCACTATCACCATGACCACCACCATCATCACCACCACCATCACAAACACCACCATCATCATCACCATCATCACTATTACCAGACCACCATCATCATCATCNCCATCACCACCACTATCACAAACACCACCATCATCATCACCATCATCACTATCACCATGACCACCATCATCACCACCACTATCACAAACACCACCATCATCATCACCATCACCACCACTATCACAAACACCACCATCATCATCACCATCATCACTATCACCAGNCCACCATCATCATCACCATCATCACCATGCCACTACCACTATCACCACTATTATCACAAACACCTCATCACCATCCACTATCACCATGACCACTATCATCATTACCACCATCACCACCACTATCACAANCACCACCATCATCCCATCACTATCACAAACACCACCATCATCATTACCATCNCTACCACTATCACAAACACCACCATCATCACCATCACTATCACAAACACCACTATCATCATTACCATCACTACCACTATCACAAACACAAACATCACCATCATCACTATCACCATGACCACCATCACCACCACCAGCACTACCACTATCGCGACCACCAGCACTACCACAATCACCGCCATCACTACCTCCATCACCACCATCGCTACTACCTTCACCACCATCATCACTACCACCATCAATACCACCATCACTTCCAGTCTCTCACCCCAGCTACTACCTTCACCACCATCATCACTACCACCATCAATACCACCATCACTTCCAGTCCTCACCCCATCGCTACTACCTTCACCACCAACACCGCTCCCTGCCTGCAGCCCCCCCACCCCTCCCCCCAGCCCCTCCCTTAGTCCCTACCCCCAGCCCTCCCCNCAGTCCCTACTCCCAGCCCCTCCCCCAGCCCCTACCCCAGCCCTCCCCCAGTCCCTACCCCAGCCCTACCCCCAGCCCTTCCCCCAGCCCCTNCCCCAGCCCTTCCCCCAGCCCTACCCCAGCCCCTACCCCAGCCCTACCCCCAGCCCCTCCCTTCAGCCCCTACCCCAGCCCCTCCCCTAGCCCTCCCTCAGCCCCTACCCCAGCCCTCCCCCAGCCCCTCCCCCCAGCCCCTCCCCCAGCCCTTCCCCCAGCCCTCCCCCCAGCCCCTCCCCCAGCCCTCCAGCCCTACCCCCCGCCCCCAGCCCCTACTCCAGCCCCCAGCCCTCCCCCAGCCCTTCCCCCCAGCCCCTCCCCCNAGCCCTCCCCCAGCCCTTCCCCCAGCCCCTCCCCCAGCCCTTCCCCCAGCCCTCCCCCAGCCCCTCCCCCAGCCCCTCCCCCAGCCCTTCCCCAGCCCTCCCCCCAGCCACTACCTCCAGCCCTCCCCCAGCCCCCAGCATTCCCGGGCAGCAGCTGGAAGCGCACGGGACAAGCGAGCCCCGCCCCCCCAAGGGATATGAGGGGAGGGGTCGCGTGGGGGGGGGCGAGTGGGNAGGGCGAATGGGGGGGGNCGAGTGGTATGGGGGAGGGGCGAATGGGGGGGGCGGGGTTTGGGGTGCGGCGTTACTCAGTGCAGGGAAATGTTGGCGCAAAACCATCATCATCACCATCACTGTCACCATCACCATCACCATCACTGTCACCATCACTGACACCATCACCGTCACTATCACCATCACCACCACCATCACCACCATCACCATCACTGTCACCATCACTGTCACCATCACCATCACTGTCACCATCACTGATACCATCACTGACATGATCATCATCCCATTACCCTCCTTCAACAATATGACACCACCATTGACACCATAGACAAAGATCCCCATATAACCTCCATAGACCGTTGGGGCAAGTGTTGTTAGCGAGCACCTGTGAAGGCCGGCACGACACAGGAGGGGTGGGTGGCCAGCACCACGCCGGGCCGCCTTTGTCTCCCAGTGGTGATGTTTACACACCGCACCAGGTACTCATTTGAGATTGAGTTGACCTAGGGAGGCTCAGGACTGGTTCAGATAATCGTCACTGGGTAGCGTTGGCCACAAGCGGGAATCGAACTCGCGTCGCCGGGTTCGTGCCTAGCGTAGCGCTAACCACTAACCGCTACATCTCCACACACACAGGGGCACTTTCTCACACACAACAACCGCCATTCGCCCTAGTGGCGGTGACGCACCACGACGCTTGTGCCAGGCCATGTGCACCTTGAGGCCCATGAAGTGTCGAACGCCCGCTGGCAGGAGGGGAATCACGGGGCAGACCCAGGTGCCACGGGTCGACTGACTGAGATGACCGAGATGACTGGCTGATGCTCCATCTGTGCCCCATACTGTGCCAACTTGCTGTGCTTTAGCCACCCGGCGCTCCGCTCGTTGTTGTGAGCGTCGCTCCTCCGCCCTCCGTTGTTGTTGGAGGGGACTGCCTCCAACTGCCCAGTAGCGTCCTTCACGAGCCTCCTCCACAGAGGCCGATCTTGACACCGCTGGTACCAGTCATCGGCAAGTCCACTCAGCTCCACGTCCTCCTGCACCACATCACTCCATCTCTTCTCTAGCCCGTGCCATGCCCGTTTAGCCCCTCGATCCGGCCAAACAAAAGCTGTTTAGGCCTGCGGTGGCTGGGCATGCATGACCCAGCCAACGCAGCCTTGCCTGCCGGAGGAGCTCACCGATGGGACTTTGCCCAGATCTTTCAAGGATTTGTGATCTCACACAATCCAGCCTGGTTAAACCAGAATGGATCGTAGGCAGGCCAGCCTAAATGTTTCCAACCGGCGAAGATGCTCCATTAGGGGGTCCACGTTTTGCAAGCGTAAAGAAGGGAGGGAATGACTGTGGCCGAGAAGACCTGAAGCTTCGTGTGGAGCGACAGACCAGGGAGCTTCCACACAGCGTTACGCAACCGATGAAAAGATATTGCTGCTCGACTGATTCGGAGTGAGACCTCTGCTGTTAAACTGGAGCCGGTCATAAGCACACTGCCCTGGTATGGGAAACTCTCCACTCTCTCCACAACTCCCCATCACATTGGGATGTGGTGAGTGTCCGATGGTACAAAATACCTCAGGCTTATTTGGTGCTGATGACCCCACCCTCGTGGCACCTCCAGGTTCAGCAGCAGCGTCTCCAACTCCCTTGAATGAGCCTATTACCATCACGCATACATAACGTGGTTGACCAATGAGCCATCCTTATCGCACCGGGCATCGATCAGCCTCCCATATATCTGTCCAAATGGAAATCCCCCGTACAGTTATTGAATTCACGAACTACATGGTCAAAATATATGTTAAAATGTGGAGCCAGAGGTCCCTGTCGCACCCCGTGTACGGGAATGGCTCTGAATCCCGGCCCACTCACCAAAGATAAAAAGATCCCCCATATAGCCTTAACAGACTGTAGGGGCAAGTGCTGTTAGCGAGCACCTATGAAGGCAGGAACGGTACACGAGGGGGTGGCTGGCCAGAACCACGCCCGACCGCCTTTGTCTCCCTAGTGACAATGTTTACACACCTCACCAGGTACTCATTTGCGGCTGAGTCGACCTAGGGAGGCCCGTTTTAGATAATCGTCACTAGTGTTGGCCGTGAGCGGGAATCGAACTCGTGTCGCCGGGTTCATAGCGCAGTGCGCTAACCGCTACACTATCGCTCCCCATTCACACACACACACACTCTCACACACACACACTCACACACACACATTCACACACACATTCACACACGCATCTTTCCTCGTAGTTGTGAGAGGTCACAGATGCAACAAGAGCCCGCGGGCGCTTAAGCTCACTCACAGTCTTATACACACACACATACACACACATACACACACACACACACTCACACACACTCATACACACGTGCGCACACACTCACAGTCTTATACACACACATACACACACATACACATACACACACACATACACTCGCACACACGTGCACACACACTCACAGTCTTATACACACACATACACACATACACAANCACACAGACACTCACAGTCTTATACACACACACACACATACACTCACAGTCTAATACACACACATACACTCACACACATACACACACACACNTACACTCACAGTCTTATACACACACATACACTCACACACATACACACACATACANTCACAGTCTTATACACACACACATACACTCACACACATACACACACGCATACACTCACACACACTCACACACACGTGCACACACACTCACAGTCTCATACACACACACACATACACTCACACACACACATACACTCGTGCACAAACACACACACTCATAGTCCACACACACTCACACATAGACACACACGTGCACACACTCACAGTCTTATACACACACATACACTCGCACACACACACACATTCACACACACTCACACACACGTGCACACACACTCACAGTCTTTACACACACATACACACACACTCACACACGTGCACACACTCACAGTCTTATACACACACATAAACACACACTTACAGTCTTATATACACATACACACACTCACACACACTCACACACACATACACTCGCACACACACGTGCACACACACTCACAGTCTTATACACACACTCACACACACTCATACACACACACACACTCGCACACACTTACACACACTAACACACACACGTACACTTACACACACACGCACACACACATTAGCACACACACACGTACACACTTACAAAGACAAAGATCCCGCGTATAGCCTTAACAGACTGTCGGGCAAGTGCTGTTAGCGAACACCTATGAAGGCCGACACGGCACACGAGGGGGTGGGTGGCCAGCACCAAATGAGTACCTAGTGCGGTGTGTAAACATCGCTACTGGGGAGACTAAGGCGGTCGGGCGTGGTGCTGGCCACCCACCCCCTCGTGTGCCGTGCCGGCCTTTATAGGTGCTCGCTAACAGCACTTGCCCCCAAAGCCTGTAACAAGTTACACGGGGGATATTTGTCTTTGATAAGCTGGCTGTATTTAACAATATACGCCGCATGAACACGTAGCCAGTTTTCGCGACCAATATGACCCACGAGGACGGGTGCGTTGCAGTAAATCTGAAACTTGCAAGCGACAAGCCGAGCGCGACGTGATATATTCATTGCATCGATTCGTGTGCAACTTGTAAGGGCGCGGTGACACAGACTTCTTTCATTTCAAGGTGATAATCCCTAACCCCTTGTTCATCGTGACGTTCTTTTTACTGCGATGTCTCAGCAGCGTGACGGAGATCACGTGACGTGAGGGTTCTGCCTTTGTAGTGAGGGTTGTGAGTTGACGCCGAGGAGGGGGAGGAGGCGCCTCGCCCCCCATGTGGAGTGACGTCACCCGATAATTATTATTAATGAGGGAGGAGGATCCATGTGGAGGACGTCACCTGTTCATGATTATTAATGAGGGGGGCTGGCCGACGTGGAGTGACGTCACGCGCGGGACACACATACATTATTGGCTCATCGTAGTCGTAAATAAGAGGGTTGTTTTTTGGGATTAGATCGCCGAAATAGAAATGCGTCGTTCGACCCGCCACCACCCGACGCAGCCAATAGGAAGGGGCCGTCCATAAATGACGTCACGCACCTGGGGGGGGGGGTCAGACATTTGTGACGATGTGTGACGAGGGGGGGGGGNTCAGACATTTGTGACGATGTGTGACGAGGGGGGGNGGTTGAGAAATGTGACGTCACATCAAAATGCGCAACTTTAAATGAATATAGAATTGTTATAACGACACTAATTGTTATAACAACACTCCTACGACATCAGAGTGCAGCGCGACATTAAATACGCACTACAATGACAATAGTTTAAAGCGATTTGAAGCATGTTTTATTTTCAAAATGGAAATATGGTTCTGGGGGGGGGGGNCAGAGCTTGGTGACGTCATATTTGAGGGGGGTCTGACTTGTTGTGACGCCGTGTGACGAGGGGGGGGGGGTCAAAAATCGTCAAAAATCGCGTGACGTCATTTGTGGACGGCCCCAACGTTGCGTCACGTCAACAGAACGTGCCAATTCGTCACCAGTTCAGCACTCCGCGTGTGCGTTGGAGAGTAAAACCCACGACATTTACAATTGGAGTTGCGACGTTTCGCCGCTAATTGCAACGAGCATCATCAGGCGACAGCCAATTCTGGTGTGCTGACGTAGTAACGAGTCGGCACGTTTAGATCACGTGCCAAACCTTACTAATTGGCCGTGTCGGGTGGTGGCGGGAGTAACGACACACCCCGCCCCCCCCTCTATTATTGACATCTCCCATCGTTTGATGAGTCCAGCTGCCGCGCCGGGAGGTGGCGACGGGGCCGACCCGCGCCGCCAGCGCCACGTGCAGCCTCAGGTCACGAGGTCACCGCGTCGTGGTCATTGCTCTCTCGCTCTGGGTGTGCGGCGGCGAACCGGTTCTAACCGGTTTTAACCGATTTTTTTCCAATTCGGTTACGAGTCCGGACGAATAACAGAAACGTCACCCCACGCTTCCCAATATCGCGGGGAGGGGGGGGGTGGTGGGGCCTTGATAGGAGGCTGGATACAGTCCCGGCCCACCGTCACAGCCCGAGAAATGGTTGCAATGAAGAAAGGGCCATCGCCCGAAACGTCTCCTACACCTGTACTCCCCGTGCAAGGCACCCCCACGCGAGGCCCTGCTGCTCATGCTGCTGCTGCTGATGCTGCTGCTGTTGTTGTTAAGGGGCCATCCATTGAGTAGGTACGCAAAACTCTGTCAAAACTTGACCCCTCCCTGTACGCACCATCCCCCGAATCCTGTAGAACGGCCGATATTGAATCCACCCCGAAACGACCAAGGATGAATAATATCCACGTGTTCTTGTTGACTACACACAGCTTTGTACAGACAGTTACACTTGACCGTGTTCTCCATCCTGACTGGTTATTAAAAACACGTCTATTGTCGTGCTCTTGAAACACAATGAAAACTCGGTAAACTCGTCTCTATATATAAAGCGCGTCTACTGAACATCTGCTGTAACAGTAGTAGCCCGATGTACATAGCAGTGCTAGTGCTGAAGTCCAGGCAGCAGCAGCAGCAGGAACAGCAGGAACAGCTAACACCTTGAGAGCCAGCGGCAGTGTGCAGTGAGGCGAGGTGCAGGGTGTGTGGTCATCATCCTCCATGGCGGGGCAGGCGGCCAGACCGCGTCACACTCGCCGGCGAGCTGCGTGATGGTTGCAGTCAGGGGGCACGGTGGTGGCACGCGAGTGACACCTCTCCCGCAGTCCCACCTCTCCCGGCAGGACTCGTTGTGTGACAGCTGAAGACGCTGAACTGTGGCTCACTTGAAGGCCAATGTCGACGAATTATTGAGGCTTCACCCCCGTTTCCCATGAGTACGCAAGCTACGCATTTGGGTTAACCCCCCTCCCCCCTCCATGCGTACGCCCAGAATGGATGTCCCCTAAAGAGCCGCCGAGTCGGGGGGTCGTCGCTCTCCCGCGGCGCTGTCGAGTTGGGACCTCCACTCCGCTCCCCGCCACGTGGTGTCCCACGCGACTCGCTCTCGCCGTGACGTCACAGGGTCTTTAACGCCGTGACGTCACGGGTCTTTAACGCCGTGACGTCACGGGGGATTCACGGCCACGGTGGGGGGGGGGGGGNCCCGGGCTCGAACCTCCGCCCAAGCGGACCGAGAAGTCGCCTCGAGCGCACGGGAGGCGCTGCAGAGCGCAGCGTGGGCGGTGTCTGTGCACGAGGGTTAGAGGGACACGGAGAGACGGGGGAGGGGGGAGATGAAGAGGGAGGGGGGGGTGTTGTGAGTCTGCGAGTGAATTCCCACACACGCTGCCCCCACCCCCATTGCCCCCCCCCNTCCTCCTCCACCGCCACCGCCGCCGCGTGGCATCTGCGGGCAGAGCGCGCGCTGTGCCGCCCCCCGCCAGTTGGCGCGACAGATGCAGGGCCCGGGTCCCGGGGGCCACAGCACGGGGCCCCGGTCGGCCAGACGGGGGCCCACGAAATGTCAGGCCAGCAGGGACCGGCCCCCCCCCCCCTCCTCCTCCCCTGCAAACCCGCCTCACCCCCCCCCCTGCACCGCCCGTCTCTCGTGCCATCCCAACCAGTGTGTTGTGTGTGTGTACACTGTGTGTATATATATGTGTCGGGCTTTGTGTGTGTCGGGCTATGCGTGTGTACACTTGTGTGTTTATGTGTAGGGGTATGTGTGTGTACACTTGTGTGTGTATGTGTAGGGGTATGCGTGTGTAGGGCTATGTCTGTGTAGGGGTGTGTGTAGGGGTGTGTGTGTACACGTGTGTGCATGTGTGTAGGGCTATGAGTGTGTACACCTGTGTGTTTATGTGTAGGGGTATGTGTGTGTACACTTGTGTGTATATGTGAAGGGCTATGTGTGTGTAGGGCTATGCGTGTGTACACTTGTGTGTTTATGTGTAGGGGTATGTGTGTGTACACTTGTGTGTTTATGTGAAGGGCTATGTGTGTGTAGGGCTATGTGTGTGTAGGGCTATGTGTGTGCATGTGTGTGTACACGTGTGTGCATGTGTGTAGGGCTATGAGTGTGTACACCTGTGTGTTTATGTGTAGGGGTATGTGTGTGTAGGGCTATGTGTGTGCATGTGTGTGTACACTTGTGTGTTTATGTGTAGGGGTATGTGTGTGTAGGGCTATGTGTGTGTAGGGTGTGTGTGTACACGTGTGTGCATGTGTGTAGGGCTATGCGTGTGTACACGCGGTTAACATGTGCGCTACGAACCTTGCGACTCGAGTTCGATTCCCGGTCAGGGCCAACACCTTTGATGATTTCGTGTGCTGGCCCCGGGCCTCCCCTAAGTCGACTCAGCCTAAAATGAGTAACTGGTGCGGTGTGTAAACATGGCCACTCGGGAGACAAAGGCGGCCGGGCGTGGTCCTGGTCATCCACCGATCGTGAACCGTGCCGGCCTTCATAGGAAGACGCTAACAGCACTCTCTCCAACATTCTGTTAAGGTTGTACGGGGGAGCTTTGTCTTTGTATGCGATGGGTGGTCGCCCTCTTGAGTTGAGTAGGGGTGACCGTACTGATTGTAACAACACCAGGGCATCTCCCTCCTCAGTGTGCCGGGAGTGGTCCTGGCGAGGCTTTACCAGGCAGCACGCTGAGCGACTCGCGGAGCCGCCAATGTGGTTTCAGGCTGGGGCGGTCCTGCACGCAAGCCGCATTCTCTGTCTGTGTGTTACAGCAGAAGTGCGGGGATCATCAAAGGGGCCGAAGATCTCTGCTCGATTCACCTGCTCAAGTCTCGTGATACCATCAGTAGGCCAGGGCTTTGGGTTCTTCGTGCTTTCAGTGTCCCTGACTCTCTGCTCACAACCATTAAGGATGCCACGATGGTGGGCAGGAGGACCAGGTTAAGTTGCGCGCCCAGGGAGTCAAAGCCATTCCCTGTTCATCTTGGGGTGCGACAGGGATATGCTCTGGCCCCGACGCTCAGTATTATCATTTTCGACCACGTAATTCAAACATGTTTCCATCGCTGTCGCAGTGGAATTTATATCTGGTACAAGATACAATGGGAGGCTGATCGCTGCAGTCAAGGAATGGCTCCCTATTGCTCAACCATGTGATAAACGCTGATGATCTGGTGGTTGCTGCTCACTCTGAGATTATGCTGCTGCTGAACCTGGAGCGTGCCACTAAGAGGTGCCACCTTACCACAGCCCCACCAAAACTAAGCACCTGCCTGGGTATTTTGTATCATCGGATACTTCACCCCACAACTCCCAATTGGTAATAAGGCAGTTGTGGAGAGAGTGGAGCGTTTCCCATACCTGGGCAGTGTGGTCATGACAGGCTCTGGTTTAAGAGCAGAGGTCTCACTCCGAATCAGTCGAGTGGCATTATCTTTAATCAGTTGTGTAAGCTATGTGGAAGCTACCTGGTCTGTTGCTCCGCACGAAGCTTCAGGTCTTCTCGGCCACAGTCATTCCTTCCCTTCTCTACGCTTGCGAAACGTGGTCCCCCTAATGGAACATCTTCGCTGGTTAGAAACATTTAGGCTGGCCTGCCGACGATCCATCCTGGGTTTAACCAGGCTGTATTGTGTGAGGAACTCACAAATCCTTGAAAGATCTAGACAAAGTCCCATCGGTGAGCTCCTTTGCCAGGCAAGGCTGCGTTGGCTGGGTCATGTAGCCCGCATGCCCAGCCACCGCATGCCTAAACAGCTTTTGTTCGGCCAGATCGAGGGGGCTAAACGGGCGCGGCACGGACTAGAGAAGAGATGGAGTGATGTGGTACAGGAGGATGTGGAGCTGAGTGGACTTGCCCATGCCCGGTACCAGCGGTATGAAGATCGGCGTCTGAGGAGGAGGCTCGTGAAGAACGATGCTGAGCAGCTGGAGGCAGTCGTCCTCCACAACAACAACGGAGGGCAGAGGAGCGACGCTCACAACAACGAGCGGAACGCCAGGCGGCTAAAACGCAGCGAGGTGGCGCAGTGAGTAGCACAGGTGGTACCATCTGCCAGTTGTCTCAGTCAACCCGTGGCACCTGGGTCTGTCCCGTGACCTTCTGCCAGCAGCAGCCTTTGACACTTCACGTGGCCTTAACGTGCACCTAGCCTGGCACAAGCGCCGTGGTGACGTCTCCGCCACTTAGTTGGCGAATGGCTGCTGCTGCTGCTGTTGTTGAGCGCTACGAACCCGGCGAGCGGAGTTCGATTCCCGCTCACGGCAAACGCCAGTGTCGATTATACCCTAACCGATCCTGGGCCTCCCTAGGTCGACTCAGCCTCATATGAGTCCCTGGTGTGTAAACATCGCCACCGGGGGAGACAAAGGCGGCCGGGCGTAGTTGTGCTCGCCACCCACGCGCGCGTTACCCGTCTTCACATGGTGATACTCGCGAAGACAGCACTTGCCCCTACAGCCCATCGAGGCTATACGGGGATCTTTGTGGCACTAATTGCGGCACGGATGCTTTCTCCGCTCCCTTTGTCGGCCAATCCCTACCGGTGGAAGCACAGAATAGAGGCCGGGGGGTGGGGGTGGGGTGGGGGTAATAGAGGGGCGGGGGTGGGGGGTGGGGGGGTGAGGGGTAATAGAGGGGCGGGGNTGGGGGTGGGGGGGGTGGGGTGGGGGTGGGGGTGGGGGTAATAGAGGGGCGGGGGTGTTGGAAAAACAAATCAGCGAGCAGCCCGGGGGTTTTGTGCTCCGCTTGAAAAGGCCCTGTTTATTCCGTCGGAGCGGACCACGTGCGGTCCCGAGCGCGGCCCTGACCCTCGACTCGGTGCTCGCGAACAAACACAGAACTCATTAGCGGCGCCTCCTCGCCTCTCCCCCGCTCCTCCCGCGTGTTGAATGAATGCCTCGTGGGCGGGGGGGGGGGNAGAGCTCCATGAACGGAGTTCGCCCTCCTGTACCTCGCAAAGCGCTCTCTGATCCCCCCCNTCCTCCTCTCTACTTCCACCCGCCCCCTCCCACGTACCCCACACGCACCCCCTTTCCACCAGGGCTGACGGAACGGCACTGCCCCCCACCCAACCTAACTGGAAACATCTCGCACCCCCTCCCCCCGCACCCCCGGGGCTTGGCGGGGGCAGGGCAGGAGGCGCCAACGTGGGACCTCCACCGAGGGAGACGGAGCAATGAGCGATATGGATTGGAGGGCCGTAGCATCCAGCAGTGGATAGACCATATGCATGTCTTTGCATGTGTAATGACATGGTGACGTCTACTGGTTGGAAAAGGGAAGCACGGCTCCAGGCACCACTCGAGACATCATCCAATCACAAAGGGAGAGGCATCTGGGCCAATTGGTAAAGGGCTGGGCTGGCAGAGACACTCCGGGAACCGCTGGAAGGTTCCACGAGAGGGCGTGGCCGGAGGCGGAGCCTAGCCGCGCCTGCGGTTATATCAGCGGAGGCGGAGGAGGACTCGTGGTCGGTGTGGGGAGCCTTGGGTCCGGACTGCGTTGCTGCTCGCCGCCATGTCTCGCCGTCGTTCGGCCACGTGGCGGATCTCCCGCCAAGTCCCACCACCCTCGCGGGCGCGCCGTCAACCAGCGGCGAGGCCGGGAGTGGGCGGACGGAACCACGCTGTGGGATCGACCACGTGGAGCCTGTAGGGCTGCTGGTATCTACGTGTGTACTCGGAGAAGGGAGAGGATACGGTTGGCCTGTGGTGTGCCCGAATGTGAATAAAGAAGAGAGCACCCTCCACACGACGTGTCGCTCGTTACACTCGCGTGCGTGGCCATGTGGTGGAGCACTACAAACCCGGTGGTGATCCGAGTTTGAGTCCCGCTCACTGCCAACATCAGTGACGATTATCGGAATCGGTCCTGGGTCTCTCCTAGATCGACTCGGCCTCTAATAATTACCTGGTGCGGTGTTTAAACATCGCCACTGGGAGACAAAGGGTGTGGTACTGGCCACCTATGCTCGGGTGGCCTTCATAGGTGCAACTCACTAACAGCACTTGCCCCTACAGTCTGTTACAGGCAATACGGGAGATTTCGTTTGTGTGCGTGTGTACATGAGTACGTGTGTGTACATGGATGATGCGACGAATCCAGAGATCATCTGAGACGAGAGAGAAGAGAGCATGAGTGGAGAGAGAGAGAGAAACGAAACTACGAGGAAGGAGAGGGGAGAGGCAGAGTGAGTTAGGAGAGACGGATAAAGGAGATGCACGAGGAAGAGGAGAGGAGACGGGGGGGGCTGCAGGGAGAGGTGACGTGAAGGGTGAGAGCGTGAGTGCTAACAACCTCCTCCCCTCCACAAGCGCACGGGCACGATAATAGCCGCCTCTTGCGAATGACGTCACGCGATCTTTAGCATCCACTTTGAAGTGGCGACAGGCTCCTGGGTAATGACTGGCCAATCATCCCCCCCCGGCACAGGTGTCCTCTGACAATGACGCAGTAATTGGGTGGAGCACCTGGCGAGGAAGGTAGGTGCCGAATGATCGTGGATGATTCGCAAGTTTGGAGGATGCCGCTGCTGCTGCTGCGGTTTCGTGGTTGGAGTCGCATTTTGGCTCGCGAGCCACAGGGAGAGCCGCGGTTCGATTCCATCTCTCGGCGCGCTGCGGCTGAAACAATGTGGAAATATTCTGAAATGCTGCCAGGTAAACGGGGGTTCAACCTCGGTTAGACCATGATGGAGGGGTGGGGCAAGTCGTGTGAGTCTTATATGGGTCACTCTACGAGGAGTCTGTGATCTCTATGCTAAACACACGGGGTTCTGTTTGAGTGTATTGGTCTCCATGTGAATCGACGAGTCTCTCTGGAAACGAGAGAACCCACCACGCTGTATCCGGGGGAGGGCGATACTCAAATGCTGGAACCCATTTTGCTGCAGGTTACCATTGGGCAGGTGCACAGAGAGTTTTGAGCGTGAACCAGANGTTCCTGCAAGTGCTCAACGTCGGGGAGGAACCGACCACTGTTCAGACGGGGGCGGTATTGGTTCATGTGGTGCCTGTGTCCATTGAATCGGATGACTCGCCGGAAATGGTAGTTGCAAGGGTCGGAAAGGAGCCGCCATCGGCCGATGATGCTCGGCTGGAATAAAAAAAGAAAACTCCCTGGGGAAAACCGAACTGTCAGATTCGCAGCAGGGCCAGTTGAGATCAATGCAACTGCAATACTTGGATGTGTTGAGTAGCTCTATGACATAGGCCGTACTTTGCTCATGTCGCATCACATTGATACAGGAGATGCGCCCCCTATTCGATTAAATGCGTGTCGCATGAGCCCGGTAGAGAAGCAAACGTGCAGCAGGCAGTGACGACACGCTCACTGCGGAGATCATTTCCCCGTCCACTAGCCCTCGGGGGCTCCTTTCATGTTGGCTAAAAACCGGATGGCAGTCTGCATTTTTGCGCAGATTTTTGTCGCCTTAACAAGGTTACGCCAGCCAATGCATATCTGCGCATTGATGACTCCTGAGACGCCTTATCTGGAGCAAAACAAATTCCATGCTGGACTTGTTATCGGGATTTTGGTAACTGCCCTTGGATGAGTCCTCAAAGGCTAATACGGCATTCCATACACCTCAAGGATTTTAACGTTTTAACTGTCTCGATGGGACTTCAGACGGTGCTGCTATGTTCCAGAAGTTGATGGACTTGGTCCTAGTGGGATTGCAGTGGGACTCTTGCCTTATTTATATCGATATTGTCCAGGGTGCGCATGGTACACCTGAAACTGAAACCGTCTAAATGTCACCTAATGCAATCGTCCGTGCGATATCTGGGCCACGTTGTAGCGCGTCGGGTGTTGCACGGACCCCAACAAGAGGGCATGTGCGCGAAATTGGCCGACCCTGAAATCGGTGGGTGATGTACGTAGCTTCGTTGGCTTCACGTTGTATTACCGATGGTTTGTCCTGCAATTTGACAAAATCACAAAGCCCTTGCACACGTTAATGGCGAAGAACCAAAAGTTTCAATGGGGGGCTAAGGAGGAAATTGCTTTTGTCAAGCTGTGCAATCTTCTCACACAAGCTCCGCTCCTGGCATACCCGGACTTCTTCCTGCCTTTCATCCTAGACACAGATGCCAGTGATCTGTGGATAGGGGTTGAGTTGTCATTGCCTATGGTAGTCGCGTTCTTTCGCCAGTGGAGCAGCATTATTGTGGAACTCGCCGGGAATTGCTTGCAACCCTGCACTTGTGCAGCAATATAGGCCTTACCTGTATGGCAGAAAACTCACAGCTCACACCGATCACGCCGCCCTGCAGTACTCCTTGCACATAGATCAGCCGTGGACCAGTTGGCGCACTACCAAGTCATACATCGGAAGAGCCTAAAGAATGGGAATGCTGACACGTTACCACGGTTACCTAGCGAGGACCCGTGTATGTGTGAATGGGCCCTGGCCGATACAAGCCTACGTTACGGAGGCGCCGGCGACGGTAGCATCGGTACAGCCTGCGGTGCCGCCAGCAGACGAACCATGCAGGGACGATGCGTTAAGTCTGACTTGCATCGAGTGCGGACCGCCGCAAGTCGATGACGCCAGCCTGCTAGGCTTGCGCCGCTGGGTAAATGCAGACCAATCTGCGTTAACCTCCCCAGTAGGGTCTCAGTTTGTGCAGTACGAGGGTTGCTGTGTGGTGGGATGGGATCGCTCGCTGGCAATGTGTGGTGGTGCCCTCATCCCTGCGAGGCAGATTGACGCGGGAGGTTTATGCAAACAAACTATTGCACTAGGGTGCCGCAAGACGCTGTTGACTTTGAAACGTGATTTTACTGGCCGCGTATATCTGATGATGTGTATGATTTGGTTTGCAGTTGCACAGAGTGTACACGTCACAGCCTCCCTTGCAGTCCATTATCGTCCAGGATAACTAATGGTCACCTTAATATTCTCAGGCCCTTCCCATGCTCACCAAGAGAAAATCCTTTTCTCCTCTTGGGAGTCGAGTATTTTGAGGTGGCAGATGGCCTGGCCGCTGCCTGACCAAATGGCCACATCAATTGCTGATGCGTTCCTTCACGGATATATGATGGACAAAGGCCTTCCCGAGCAACTCCTCACCGACCAGGGATCACATTTTTTTGTAGTGCCATAAGAGGGGAGGGGCTGCTGGGGCTCTGGGACCTAGACAGATAAGCCCCCGGCGCCAGGCACTAGGATCCCAGGCACCCCAGACAGTTAAGCCCCTTGGCGCCACCAACGGGGGGNCTGTGTGTGCTCTGTGGGATATCTGGGGCGCACACAACCCCTCGTTGGGGACGAGGCATAAAAGGGCAGCTCCCTGGCGGATCGGGGCCAGTCGCAGCTCAAGACCCGCCAGCCAGCCAGCTTAGGACCCTGGACCCCCTCGTCCCGCTTGTCCTTGTAAGGGCCGGGACGCTGTGAGGGCCAGTGGTGGGACTCTGGCACTCCGGCTCTACGTCCTTGTGAGGGCGAGTTCCGAGGAAGCCAGAGTCCAGACCCGCACCTTGGCTGGGTCGGGTCAGGTAGCCTCCCCTAGGGTAATTGTAGCCGGAGGACCCCAGAGCGTAGCCAGAGTAGTGTATCTAGGCTGTGTACCTAGGCTGTGTACCTAGGCTTTAACAGAGTATCATGACTGTTGGAGTGTTGTATTGTAATAAAGAAGTTACCTCTACAAGTGTCTCCGGAACCCGTTACATTTTCATCAAACTCCTACGGAGGTGTGCGAGGAGCTGGGCACAAAGAAGGTTTGCACTTCCCCGTCGTACCCTCAAACAGATGGTATGGTGGAATGGCTGAATAGAACCACAACAGCTATGCTCTGCCAAGCCGTGGATACGATGGAAACCGATTGGGATCTCCATGTTCCGGGGGTCTTGGCAGCATATAGCCTGGCCCCACATGCCTCCACGGATTTTCTCCCGTCTATATCAAGTACGGCCGTGAGCCTGAACCTCCCATAGAGACTCAGCTGAGTAAGCCCCCGACAGATGTGTCCGATCGGCCTGCATCCTTGCATTTGACGCTCGACCGATTGCTCGAAGCACGGACAGCGTCAATGGCGAACACCGCGAAAGCACAGGCCGCTAACTAGCGACATACATTGCGACGGGTTCATACAAGTCCCTGGGCAGTGGGTGACAAAACTTGGTTGCATTGCCCGCAGTTCCCATTATGAACCTCTCCTAAATTGCACCGGCCATGGCAGGGCCCGGTCGAAATCATCGAGGTGAATCGGCTGCATCGCGCCTCAAACCTTACCTTATCATCACCCATCGAACTCACCTGACACACCGCAGCAGCCGCCTGCAGCGCCACGTCACCTGTGCATGCTCCTATGCCGCCCCAGGACGGAGCCTGACATAGGACGGCTTACCACTGGGCCCTGCAGCGCACGTCGGTCTGGCAAAGAGGAGCCGTGCAAGATGTACACGGGTTCGCTCGCGCTGTTCCTGGACAAAGCAAGTGAAGTTGCACCCCGTCGTTCCCGCAGTCTTGTTGTGTTGTTGGGTTGTTGGTTGTTGGGTTGTTGTGTTGTTGTGTTGTTGGGTTGCTTAACTGTGGGGGTGTGTGTAGTTCGCGTGCCGCACGATCGCTTATTCTCAGATACACAGACAATCGGTCAGGTTGTTAATGTAATTGTTTATTGCCCAAGTCGGACACAATGACATTGTTGCCAGGCCATACCACAAGCGGCTCACATGAGTCTCAAACACGTGATGTCATTGTGATGTCATCACTTTCATGTTGGTGGGTTTCTCCTCGGGCTTCCTGTGGTCTGTTGTGCTTGGTATTCCCTTCCCTGGTGCGAGGCGGGACGGCTTTTTTTCTTTAAGGGGAAAGGGGTAAAGACCAAAACAAAACAGACAACTTATCTGACTGCGTATAGTGTGTGTGCAAAAACGTGCAGTCAGGTAGTGAAACAAGGCCTCTGTTTGGTGCCCCAAATCTGGGAGAGACCACGTGGGGTGGATGCCATAGGAAGGGGAGGTACAGAGAGGCCTGGAAGGGCATTTGCGGTGAGGGACAGAATTGAAGGGATTGGAGGACAGATACAAACGCAAAGAGCGGGAAACACAGATTGACTGGCAGGAGCGCGGTTGAGAACCCTTAGAGAACGGGGACGAGGAGTGGCTGAGGAAAGTAGGTCAGAGAACCTTCGAGAAAGGGGGCCTGCGGGATATAATAAGTATAACCCGTAAAAACAAAGTTTTTCACTCTAAATCCTCTCGTCCTCTGGCTTGAGATGGCTGCCACCTATGGGTCAGATGATTGTCTGCAGTATTAAACAATTGGTAATTAAATATTTAATTTGTTTTCCCTAAACAGTGTAAATTTTTTCACGAACATTAATTGTCTCGCACAACGAGTCTGTGTGCAAAATGTCAGCTCGATTGGATCACGGGAAGTGGGTTAAAAAACGACCGAAAGGTTTGCACGGTCGCAAGCACGCAAGCACGCAAGCAAGCAAGCGAACTTAATATAAAGGATTTAAAAAGGGGAAGCATGAGGGGAGGGAACGTTTGGAGAGGAGACTGAGTTCGTGCTTGAAGGCAGTGTTCCTGTCGACAATAAAGGCAGGGCCTGATTATCCTCGTAGCAAAAGTATCATATTCTACGGGTCCCGCACTTTCAAGGGCCCCACGCTAAATGCTTTCAAGCTATCAATTCCGGTTCAGTGATTCTGCACTTGCTCTATTACTATAGTACTATACCGCCTTCAACTTTTATGAACGACTGGCTGTTTAAGGTTAGTGCTTTGTCGTATTATCCGGCTGTATAGCAAATGAAAAATACAATTACTTTACGATGCAAGTTAAACATTTGTGTTTGTGTTTTTACTTTGTGCCCCTTTAGAAAATACGCTACAGGCCCCGCACTAGCTTAATCCGGCACTAAATGAAAGGCTCTTACTACTTGAAGAACGTGTGTTGGCCATCATTACACTTGGACTGAACCAATGCTCCTGCAACAAAGCACTTCCAGAAAAGGAAGATCGTGTGGCTGACGGGGTGCAGTAAAGGACACTTGCTCACGTGAAGAGACGGGTGCATGAAGGGAACCCTGTTGTCTGCTTTGTTTCCTTGCCAGCAGTCGGTGCGGGGTGTCTCCTCCTCTGCAGGGTCCTCTCCGCTGCGCCTTGGCGCTGCTTCTTTCAGACCGGGGAGACAAAGGCGGCCGTGGTGTTCACATCGCCCTCGTGCGCCGCGCCGGCCTTCGGATTCGCTCGCCAACAGCACTTGCCCCAACGGTCTGGTTGAGGCTACACGGGCGGTCTGTGCCTTTGCCTTTGCCTCTGCGTGTGCAACTCTCCGCGTGCAGCAGGAGAGCTCTCCACTCCCCAGCAGAGAGAGCCCCCCCCACTCCCCCCCACTCCCCCCCACTTCCCCCCCACTCCGCCCCCCACTCTGCCCCCCCNACTCCCCCGCACGCCTCCCGTGCCCCTCAGGAGGCTGCACAATGAGCCGCAGGGGGGTGATTGCACCCGTAGCCTCTGGTCGCTGTCATCGCCTCAATAGGCGCGGGGGAGTTGCCATGGGGAGTAATGAGCCGCTGGTCGCACTCGACTCGCCCACAAACACCTGTAGGCACTCCACAGAGCCCCCCCCCACCCGCAGAGCCCCCCACCCCGCTCCCCCCGTCTCCCCATCCATCTCTGTCCACTTCTCCCTCCTCCAGGTCCTCCTCCTCTCTCTCAACTCTCCCTCTCTGCGTCGATGTCCCCGTCTCTCCCTCCACCTCCCCCACACGCCTCTCTCTCCATCTCTATCCACTCCTCCCTGCCTCTCCTGCCCCTTCCTCCGTCTCTCCCTCTCTCTCCTTCTCTCCGTGCCTGTACAGATACACATGTCTCAATCTCCCTCCATCTCCTCACCCATCTCCTCCACATCTCTCCCCATCTCTCCACCACTCCACCTTCTCCTCCTCCGCTGCCTCTCTCTCCATGCCCCTCCATCGCTCTCCACTCTGCCTTGCGCCGACATCTCTCCGTCTCACTTCCTCTCCCTCCATCTCCCTCCACTCCTTCCTGCCTCTCCTCGCTCTCTCTCGCTCGCTCTCCAGTCTACCAGCTCCCCTCTCTCCCCGTCTCTCTGGTGTTTGTTCACGATCACAGGAAACAAGAAGATGCTCGGTGTAGTCGGCACTTTGCTTCGTTCATCATTTCGTTTTTTAAAACACTTTTCTTTATGTAACCCCCCCTTTTTAAGTGAAAGATTTCACTAAAGATTTCACGCTCTGCTCTCCTTACCCCTTCCCTCTCTCTACCCCCTCTCTCTCTACCCCCTCTCTCTCTCTCTCTCTCTATCCCTCTCTCTCTACCACCCCCTCTCTCTACCCCCTCTCTCTCTACCCCCCTCCCCCTACTCCATGTCTATGTCCCCCCTAATGTTTTCCCGCTCCATCGTTCTTTGCTTCTCTCTGTCCCTGCGTATCCTCGTCGCTCTCTCTCCTCCCTTGCCGCTCTCGACCTGTCCCTCTATCTCTCATTACCTGTCACCCTCCCATGCCCACTTTCTCTGTGTTCTCTCCCTGTCACTCCTTGCCTCTCCTACTCCGCCTCTCCCTCTCTCTCCAACTTGCCTCCATACCAGCTACTTCCTCCACCTCCTCAGCCGGGGGCTAAGTTGGCGTATGAACCCATAATACGTCTCCTCACTATAGGGAGGATGAACCCATACTACTTCTCCTCAATATAGGGAGGATGAACCCATACTACTTCTCCTCACTATAGGGAGGATGAACCCATACTACTTCTCCTCACTATAGGGAGGATGAACCCATACTACTTCTCCTCACTATAGGAGGATGAACCCATACTACTTCTCCTCACTATAGGGAGGATGAACCCATACTACTTCTCCTCACTATAGGGAGGATGAACCCAGACTACATCTCCTCACTATAGGGAGGATGAACCCATACTACTTCTCCTCACTATAGGGAGGATGAACCCATACTACGTCTCCTCACTATAGGGAGGATGAACCCATACTTCTCCTCACTATAGGGAGGATGAACCCAGACTACGTCTCCTCACTATAGGAGGATGAACCCATACTACTACTCCTCACTATAGGAGGATGAACCCAGACTACTTCTCCTCACTATAGGGAGGATGAACCCATACTACTTCTCCTCACTATAGGAGGATGAACCCATACTACGTCTCCTCACTATAGGAGGATGAACCCATACTACTTCTCCTCACTATAGGAAGGATGAACCCATACTCACTATAGGAAGGATGAACCCATACTACGTCTCCTCACTATAGGGAGGATGAACCCAGACTACTTCTCCTCACTATAGGGAGGTCCCATAATGTAGCTGCTCACCCCGAGCTCTCAATGTCCTGATGGTGGCATTGTCTTTGTGCTGGTCGCCTTTTGGCGTCCTCTGGTCTAACACTGGTTGAGACAAAATAAAGCTGTCTCTGGTGTGGACCAATCAGTTTCAAAGACAATGCACATACTACCAGAGCGTGTTGTTGTTCCATGTTCACCACAAGTGCGTGTGGTTAATGCAGTGACATGCTTCCTTGCAAAATGTTTCTTTTGTTTTAACACCTTTTTTNATTGCCAGAAAGGCTAAACCGACTTTGATACTGGCAAGAAAGGTTTCATGTGACTTCCTCCTCACGTGACACCTGCCCAGCTTGTGGGCCTAGTGCATGGGCGGTGAGTCAAGCACAATGATGACGTCACCCTGATGCTGCTGCTGCTCTATTTAAGACCGGAAGCAACAGGAGAGCTTCACCATTCTTGCCCGATGAAGCTGATTGTAATTATCAGCGAAACGTCGTACTACTCAATTAAAAAATGCTGTTGATTCTCTCTACAGCACACCGGTGGGCTAAAGAAGTGAATTATTTTGTCCTTTGAAAAAACGTGACACATTTTTTACTGTTTGGCCGTGTCGGGTGGTGGAGGGTTACGACACATTTATAAATAACGCGATCTGACCCAAAAACCTTGATTATGAATAATGTTGGTCGCGAAAGCCTGCGTGTTAAATTAGTCAAGCAACTATTTGGTGAATTACAAAACTTTGGTGACTTAACAAATAATTAAATATGAAATAAATAAATAAAGAACGTGAAAAGGTGATCGAAGGAGAGTAACCCCTGAAAGAAGACTGGCGGGATGCGTGAGCCACCACTCGGCACCGCACCGAGAGCCTGCAGCGAAGGGAGGGCCCGCTTACTGATAATTACATCGGTGGATCAAACCTTCAAAGCAATGACCCGCATGTATCCATGTGCTTGTGCACCAGCACAACGCAGGTGATGACTACAGATACAGACTTTACCCGCCATAATGGAGGCCTCTCTGGTCTAGGCAAATCCGTTTCAAGGACCAATGCATACAACATGACCGAAGCATGTTTGTTTGCACACGCACACACGTGTGATTAAGCAGACGCATTGTCATAGGTGTCTCTTCGTCTTCTTGCCGGAAAGGGTGACGCCTGTTACTTTCTGTTTGTGTGTTCGATGAACTTGTTCGATGAACCGTCCGTAGCCAACCATGCTCATCGGATGTGCGGCAATATCGCCAACCTCCCCAACTTCTTTTTTTTGCAGTTTTTTCCTGGATTTATCTGTTTGCGCATAGTCACTTTAAGATGTTTTCTTGTTCATGTTTTGTTTGTTGCGGTTGCACCCGATTCAAGAGCCGAATGGCTCACAGGGCTCTACCAAATAAATGAAACTGAAACTTCTGCGGAAACTCGGTCGAACCTTCCTGAATAAGAGTCTCGGTGACGCTTTCCTGGGTAAGCCGGTGCAATAGCAATACTCATGATGATAACGACTTGCAAAATACCTGCTGCAGAAAGCTCTGTGTCACCTGGGGGCTCTGTGAAACAGAATAATCTCATCGTAGATTTGAAGCTTTCGTGACTGCAAGGATTCATACTCTTAGGTTTTTTTCGGTAAAGTCACGTAGGAAAAAAGATGTTTTTTTTTAATTACTAAAATTAATAATAGAAATAAAAGAAAATAATAAATCACGACGTTTCGGAGGCAACACAAGGTGGGACCGTCACAGCTAGATTTACTGTATCAAGTGAGGCAGAGATTCCAAGATACAAGTTCTTAAGTTTTTTTTTTACCTACATGACTTTACGGAAAAAACCTAAGAGTATAATTTCATCGTGTCAAGGTTTGTCATCATCATCATCATCTTCTTCACGCTGGCAAACCAAAAATGTTCCCCTAGACACAACATAAACGATGCTCACCTGGCGGGGGGGGGGCATCCCCAGACCCTCCTCCAGCAGGTGAGGCAAGACGCGCGAGCCACTCGCCCAGTGAACGGGAGGGGAACTAGCGCGTGCCGCTCTTGAGCTCACGACGCCCGGAGCTCACAGAGGGCAGCGCAACCCAGAGCCGGGACCCTACAGAATACAACGACAAAGAGCACGAAATGCGACCGCGGTATGAACAGACATGCTGCGAGTTAAAAGGCAAGGACGAGAGGGTGGTCGCAGCTAAGCGCTCGCCTGCCTGCGGTGAATGATTCAACGGACGGCGGTGATGAACCGTCCCGACATCACGACAAATAAGGTGATAGGTCGCACAGAAACCTACCCAGCAACGAGCTCTACTCTCCAGAGCATCGCTTGTGTACTCGCAGAGATCGCCATGGAGGATGGGAGAATGTGAACACATGGGGAGTGTGCCAAGAGCTCTGTCTGTTCACCTTCAATCATCGGTCTATCCCTGTCCCTCTCTCGGTNTCTCCTTCGTCTCTCTCCACGTCTCTCCCCTCCNTCTCCATGTCACTCCCTTGACTCTCCTTGTCTCTTCCTGTCTCTCCCTCCCTATTTCTGCCTCTCTCTGCATCTCGCCAATTACGATGTNATTACACTCACCACACAACGAACCATCANCACACTCACCACACAACTCACCATCACCACCACACAACTCACCATCACACTCACCATCACCACACACTCACCATCACACTCACCACACAAACTCACCNCACAACTCACCATCACACTCACCACACAACCACCAACTAACTCACCATCATCACACAACTCACCACACAACTCACCATCACACTCACCATCACACTCACCACACAAACTCACCACACACTCACCNTCACATTCAACTCACCATCACACTCACCACACAACTCACCATCATTNCCCTCATTGCCACACATGGCGACTCACCATCATTACACTCACCACATGATGGCGATGATGATGGCTATGATGAAGATGGTGATGGCGATGATGATAGTGATGATGATGATTATAGCGATGGCGAATATGATAGCGATGGTGATGATGATAGCGATGTCGATGAGGCATTAATAGGCCTTGAGACGGACACGACGCCCGTAGAGAGGCGTGTCACGTGACGGGTGCGGCTGCCCGGTGCTCCCCGGTGGGTCGAGACTTGTGCGAGTGGCAGCCAACGGAGGGAGCGCGTCCTAGCCCAGCCTAGCCCAGCCCCCACCGATGGAGACGCCGCAGATGAAGTCAGCTCGCGTGGAGAGCAGCACCTGGGCGGGTTCATCGTTCTCGGGGTCGTGGAAGGTGGCAGTGGCGCCTCGCGGCAGGCCTTCGTCCAGCAGTGGAGAGATCGTGTCTGATGATGANCCGTGAAAAATAGAAGGCGGCGGCAGAGGGGGGGGTGTGATCGGTTCTTAAAGTCGGATCTCTTACCACGTGGAGAAAAGCGGTAGAAACCGGTCGAACCGTTTTTTTTACCGCACAGTTAGAAATATCTGGGTGCTTTAAGACACGAGAGCGTTGGGCTGTCTGGATGAGAGTCGCAGCAGCAGCAGCCGTCACCAAACTGGCGGAGCTCCGGGCGGTGTCGCAACGGACCAGCGGACGCGGTCGCGATTCCGTCTGGCGGCGTGGCATCCGTTTGGTTTCTGCCTCCACGTGTAGAACGAACGTGCGTGCCGAGTGCAGCTGGCTGCTGCCGCACATGTGCACACGACGATGAGCTCGCATTCTAGATTTGAAGCTTTCGTGACTGCAAGGATTCATATTCTAAGGTTTTCGGTAAAGTCACGTAGGTAAAAAATAAAATTAATAAAAGTAAATAAAATACTTTTATTTATTTAATTTTTTACCTACGTGACTTTACCGAAAACCTTAGAATATAAAGATGAGCTCTCATTTGTGATAGCCAGCTCGCTTCTGACAAAGAGCGACATCGCACGGTGGGCCTTACCCTGGTCAAATACACATTCTTAGTTTGAGTTTAATTTGAAACAATGGGGGCGGGGCGAGTTTCCCAAATCTCCCTTCCTCCCCGCAACTGCCTCTGCCCGCCAGCAGCAGTGGACGTGGGTTCGCCGCAGTGAAGTCTACGACCGGCAGTTCAAAAGGTCAAATCGTATCTCACGGACATCATTCCCTCCCGTGGCGGCCAGCGGTGGCGCGCGTTCAAAGGACGCGATTGTTGCAACGCCGGCACCTTGAGCGGCGCCTCGTGCCGCGTGCGGTTTGTCCGCACCGACAATGGGCGCGTTCGTTACAACCAGGAGCGGCCCTAGACGAGCTGCCAGCAACAGGCGCCCCCTAGGCGAGCCGTGCAATCGGGGCCCCACCCCAAGGGGAGATCTGGACTGAGACTTTTGGTAAACTGGAAAATATTTTTTCCCCAATTTTCCGTTATAATGTTTTTGTAAGCGGATTTTTTTTTAAACGGAGTCGTAATTATTCGGTTTGTCAGTCTGTCCAACCAATACATTCTCAGCAATGTCGAGAATATATTAACTATAATTTACATTCCCTCTGTCTGCGCACGGGAATTGAAATAATACTCTTTGGTTCTTTCGGTAAAGTCACGTGGGTAGAAAAAACAATAGCTCACAACGTTTCGATCGCCACACAAGCAATCGTCTTTTCTCCCCCACCTGAAGACGCTTGCTTGTGTGGCGATCGAAACGTCGTGAGCTATTATTTTTTCTCCACGTGACTTTACCGAAAGAACCAAAGAGAATGGATTCCTGCAGTCACGAAAGCTTCAAATCAAGATTATTGAAATAATGAACTTCGTTATTTTATTGTATTTTAATTTGTATTTTCCCCTCGAGTTTGGCGCCCCACTTAACTTGGCGCCCGAGGCGACCGCCTCCTTCGCCTCGGTGGACGGGCCGCCCCTCATTTAGAAAACATTCCACTGCAAACGGTTACCGGTTCTGCACGTCGAAACTGGTAACTGGTTCGCACATCTTTCGCGACCACCTGATTGGCTCACAGGTGGTGACATCGCATTTAGCGCCTCTGATTAAGAAACAGGAGGAGGATTTCTCCACAATTCTGGCTGCCGCCTGATGAGGCTGGTCGTAATTACCGGTGAAACGTCGAATTGTCAAAATGTTTTTACTCTCCAGTCACTAATTGACACGTTTCGTTTCCGTGACAACCCTTACTAATTGGCTGTGTCGAGTGGTGGTGGTGGCAGGTTTAACGAAACATTTCTACTCTTAGGTTTTTTTNCGGTAAAGTCACGTAGGTAAAAAATAAAAGAAAAAAATTTATAAAAGTAATAATAGAAATAAAATAATAAATCACGACGTTTCGGAGGCAAACAGTGATACAGTAAATCTGGCTGTGACGGTCCCACCTGATGACGGAGACTTGTGTTGCCTCCGAAACGTCGTGATTTATTATTTTATTTATATTATTATTTTTATTAATTTTAAATTTATTTTTACCTACGTGACTTTACCGAAAACACCTAAGAGTATGAATCCTTGCAGTCACGAAAGCTTCAAATCTAGAAACATTTCTATTTACGCGATCTAACCCCCCCCCCGAAAAAAAACTCTTACGGAAACCGGTTACCGGTTCTTGTTGAACAACAACGCTAGATTTCTATTTAAAGCTTTCGTGACTGCAGGGATTCATCTTCTTGGTTCTTTCGGTAAAGTCACGTAGAATGGAAGTAATAAAATAATAAAACACAATAAAATAAAATAATATTATTTTATTACTTCCCTTCTCGTGACTTTACCGAAAGAACCAATAAGATGAACAACGCTAGAGTCCAGTGAACGGAAGGGACGGGCTGCCCTCTGCTGGAGCCGGGAGGCGCTGGTGGCTGCGACGCGCTGGGGCCGGCCTGGCGCCCGGCGCTGTGGACGCTGCCGCAAGGGTTGTGGACCACGCGCGGATGGCGTGCAACTCCATCCCGTGCGTGGCGTCGAGGGGCTGGGGGGGAGCCGTTCCCTGGCTCGCGCGGAGAAGGCGCTACAGCGGCATGTGGACTAAACCCCATCGGAACGACAGTTCCTATGATCACTGTTTCATTGCTTTTATGGCTTTATTTTGGTGATTTTCAAACGTTTTTTGGTTTGGCCATGTTTGTTTGTTGTAGTACAGAGCTAGACTGATGGCCTTAATCTAAGTTGTCTTGTGGTTGTTGTTGTTTGACTTGCATCCCACTGGGATTTTTGCACACAGTGTTGGTGTACGGTGCTTTTTCTGCAATATTTGCTGTCTTTTCTTGGATTTTCTGTTTGCACTTAGTCACTTTAAGATGTTTTCTTGTTCATGTTCTTTTTTTGTTGCGGTTGCACCCGATTCAAGAGCTGAATGGCTTACAGGGCTATACCTAATACATAAACTTGAAACTTGAAACGTCGTACTCAAATTGCAAATGTTGTGGATGTGCTCTCCAACACACCGGTGGGCTGAAGTTGTAACTAATCGGCACGTTTTATTTACGTGACAAACCTTACTGGCCGTGTCGGGTGATGGAGGGTTACAACACATTTATCTAACCCAAAAATTATGTATTATGAATAATATTGGTCGCGAAAGCTTACGTGTTAAACTAAACTTCATTTGTTGCTACTTTCTTCCCGTGGGTGGGCGTCGAGAAATAACTTATACCCTGGGATCGCCAGAAGTTGGGACAGCACAAATTTGGATTCCACCTGTTCCACCATCTGTGCGGGATCGAGTGTTGCCCCTTCGCATGCGTGAGTTTTCTCTGAGTGCCCCGGTTTCCTCCCACGTATACACTCTCATTGGTTGGCCAATAACAACTTCATCTATAGAGGACTGCAGAGCTTGGGGGGGGGGGGGTTGGCTCTGGCCTCTCACCAGCGTGTGGCTCTCCTGCCTCCCCGCTCCTCGTATGTGTGCAGTGGGGAGCAGTAGTGTAGCGGGTAGCGTACCACGCTACGAGCCCGGCGACACGAGTTCCATACTCGCTCACGGCCAACACCAGTGACGATTATCTGAACCGGTCCTGGATCTCCCCGAGGTCGACTCAGCCTGAAAAGAGTACCTGGTGCAGTGTGTAAACATCGCCACTGGGGAGACAAAGGCGGTCAGACGTGGTGCTGACCACCCACCCCCATGTGTATTGTACCGGCCTTAATAGGTGCTCGCTAACAACACTTGCCCCAACAGTCTGTTAAGGCTATACAAGGGAATCTTTGCCTTTATGTGTCAGCTGGGTCATGTAGCCCGCATTCCTAACCACCGTATACCCAACCAGCTTCTGTTTGGCCGGATAGAGGGGGGCTAAACGGGCGCGGCATGGGCTGGAGAAGAGATGGACTGCTGGGTGAGTGAGTTCGTGAGTGGCATGGGCTGGAGAAGAGATGGGCTGATGCGGTACTGGAGGATGTGGAGCGGAGTGGACTTGCCGAAGACTGCTTCCAAGATCGGCCTTTATGAAGGAGGCTCGTGAAGGACGCTGCTGGTCTTTTGGAGGCAGCCGCCCTCCAACAACAACGGGGGGCAGAGCGACGCTCACAACAACGAGCGGAACGCCGGGCGGATAAAACGCAGCAAGTTGGCACAGTGGGGAGCACAGTTGGTGCATCTGCCAGTCGTCTCGGTCAGTCGATCTATGGCACCTGCTGGGTCTGCCGTAGGCTCCTGCCAGCAGCGAGCCTTCGACACTTAGCACGTGGCCTCAAAGTTGCACGTGGCCCGGCACAGGTGCCGTTGTGACGTCAACGGCGGTGAGTGGCGAACGGCGACGATTGGTTGTTTTTGGGACATCATCTGGACATCCGGAGTAGGCTTTCGCGACCGATATTAAACAAAGCTCACTAGTTCAAGTTCAAGTTCATTTATTAGGTATAGCCCTGTGAGCCATTCAGCTCTTGAATCGGGTGCAACCGCAACAAACAAAAAACAAAAACATGAACAAAAAAACATCTTAAAGTGAATATGTGACTAAGTGCAAAGAGAAAATCCAAGAAAAGACAGCAAAAATATTGCAGAAAAAACACCGTACACCAACGCTGTGTGCAAAAATCCCAGTGGGATGCAAGTCAAACAACAACAACAACCACAAGACAACTTAGATTAAGGCCATCAGTCTAACTCTGTACTACAACAACACAAACATGGCTAAACCAATACACTTTTCTAAATCACCAAAATAAAGCCATGAAGGCAATGAAAAAGCAATCATAGGAACTGACGGAATTTTAACAATAAATGGCATAAACAACATGTACTACCAAAACCCTGCAGCCATAGCTGGCTGCATGAGTCACTCCACAACAGCAGGAGCATCAATCGGAGTATTGTAATTTTTCAATGCACCTTTAAGATCAGCACACTAAATCAAAACACAGGTCATACTTTGTAGCGATCATCCGGAGCGAAACATTTTATTTTAGGTCACTGAATAGCACTGGCAGCTAGGGGTGTACAACTCCTCTAAAGCAGTTTTGAGTGAAGATCTCATAGGTAGTGACTCAAGTTTCAATTTATTTGCAACAGCATTCCAGACCCTGGGGCATCAATAGCAAAGGCCCTTCCTCCAGTATATGTACGGCAATAGGGAATATTAAGCTGGTAAATGAGTGTAGACCTTAGGTCAAATTTGTTCTTTGAAACAGAGACGAGATCCAGCAGGTAATCTGCAGATTTTTTTGCAAGTACATCATGAATAAATAAGATATGGTGCACAAGCCGTCGAACATTCAGAGATGTTAAGTTTGACCCAATGTAGAGATCACAGTGGTGAGTCCTATATGGGCAGTTCAATGCAAATCTTAAGGCCGAGTGATACATTGAGTCAAGCTTCTTCAGTACAGTACTTGGGGCTGATTTATACACAATGTCACAGTAATCAAGTAGAGGCAGTACGGTAGCTTTAATCAATTCCAAACGGAACATAGGAGGGAAGCAGTGCTTGTGTCGATATAGAAAACCAATTTTAATTTTTGTCTTTTTCCCAATATAATCAATGTGATCTTCAAAATTCAGTTTTGAATCCAGGATGACCCCAAGATACTTATAGATCTTGACTTGCTCTATTTGATCATTATTTAAGGTATGTAATTGGGGAAAAATAACTTCCCGCTTTAGTCCTGGTGAGAAGCATAGCACCTTGGTTTTGGCAGGATTTAGGACTAGTTTAAGAGCAACTAGCTGATGTTGTAGTTTGTTGAAATCACTCTGGAGCTTAGCAATCACGTCATCCGGAGAGCGGCCAGCAGTAATTAGTACCGTGTCATCTGCAAAAAGATTTACCCTGGAATAATCCAGTTCAGTGCCCAAGTCATTTACATAAAGAGAAAACAAGAGGGGGCCGAGAATGGAACCCTGTGGAACCCCTTTTGTTATCTTAACACTGTTTGACCTCTAACCATCTGTGAATACAGTTTGGGTGCGAGAAAAGAGGTAATTTTTTAACCATTTTACTGTGTTTTCGGAAAAACCGAGGCAACTTATTTTACTAAGCAGGATGTTGTGGTCTACTGTATCAAAAGCTTTGGACAAGTCAAGAAAAAGACAGGCGCAGTACTGCTTATTATCAAGGCTACTGTAAATGTGATTCAGAGAGTCTAATGCAGCAGATGTGGTGCTGTATTTTTTTCGGAACCAGATTGTTTTAGATGTAATAGATTGTTGGCGGACAGGAAACTGCTAATTTGGTAGGTCAATAATTTTTCAAAAATTTTCATCAACGGGGACAAAATTGAGATAGGTCGGTAGTTATTTGGATCATCTTTAGGGCCCCCTAATTGGCTGTGTCAGGTGGTGGCGGTTTTAACGACACATTATATTGACGAGATCTCACCCCAACAAACAAAAAACCTCTCAGATTGATCCCTTACCAAGATGGCTGCGCCGCTTTAGTACCTCCTCAACCTTCACGAAGATGGCGGGCGGGTATGACGTCACGTCCGGCGAGGCCGCGCGCGACCTTGCCGCGCACGAGACGGCGCGCGTCCACGATTGGTCGAGACGAGGTTGGGGTGGGGGTGGTGGTGGGGGGGGGGGAGCCGTGTGTGACCAATCGCGAGGCGCCGCAGACCCCACGCGCGCGGCTTCAGCCAATGGGGCTGCGCGCTGCGCCGCGTGCCCGAGTTGGGGTGGGGGCCGCGGAAGAGCGAGAGAGACAGAGAGAGGTATCGAGCATGGCGGCTGCGGTGGTGATGAGCGGAGCCGTGTGGCGGAGCGCGACGCGGGGAGTCCGTGCGGTGCTCAGCAGCAGCAGCAGCAGAGCCATGAGCGGCGAGGTAGGCGACAGGCGGCGGTGTCTCGTCGCGGGCAGCGTTCGGCAGCAGCGCAGCAGCAGTAGCTGCGTCATTGGCAACGTCCTTGACGGCAGCGTGGTCATTCACCTCGGCGGTGGCTCGCCGAGCGAGGCTGTGGAGCTCGCCATTCACTTGCTCGTCGTCGTCGTCGTCGTGGGCTCCTCGTTACAGCCGTGGGCGGCGATGCCGTCGGCACTAGCGGCCGCGTTGTTAACGTCGTCAGAGGCGTCGTGAAGTCGGAGGCCCATCGCCATTCGCCCCATTCGCCGTGGGTGACCGGGTTTAACTTCTAACATCATTGACGATCGTCGCGACTGAATGAGCAACGTTCATATCGGCAACATCGCCATTGCTAACGATGTTGTCGGTGTGACCTTCATGCCTTCACCTCAGCGGTAACATCACGATTATTAACATCATCGGCAAACAACATTAACTTTTTCGTGAGCGTCCAATAACCTCGGGTTCAACATGAACATCACTTTCATCAATGATTATCTTTGCCATCATCATCGACGCCATCACAAACATTCACGGTAGCCACTTTATGGGTGCTGGTGCTGGAGGTTTTGGCGGTGGTATGTATACGATGCGACGGTAAGGGTTGCTTCTCGTTAGTTATTGTTATTCCGATTGTTTACGCCGACTGTCGAAACTCAGCAGGGTCCTGTGCCAAGCTTTAGCAGTAAGAGGGGAGGTTGAGTGCCGTGTTGATTCAAATCGAGTAGAACATTTTGCGGTGTTACTTTGTGTTCTTTTTCAACGTCGGACCGCCACAATGTCCCGAAGGCCCCGATGCGTGACGACGCGTCGTCTATTCACTCGCAGTCATTAACCAGGACAGTGCGTGTCGCCACAGCAACAGCTGAGCATGGTCATTGCGATGGGAGGGCGGGGATGGTTATACTATAAATAGTGTCATTATTACCAGTGACCACCACCGCCATCGTCGCATCACGCACCACACGTCCGCTACACTATTGGGTGGCGTTATTGAGCTTTGGGCACAAGGCATGGGCTGGGTCAGGCTGGGTCGCGGGGATTTCACCAACAACCAGTCCGCAGATTCGCCCCTGCTGACGGCCAGCGGTAGGTGTGAGTGATGCGTGGTGTGTGGTGAGTGGGTGTGTGTGTAGTGATGTGGTGTGTTGGTGATGTGTGTGTGTGAGTGATGTATGTGTGGTGTGTGTGTGAGTGATGTTGTGTGGTGTGTGTGAGTGNTGTGTGTGAGTGATGTGTGGTGTGTGTGAGTGTTGTGTGNTGTGTGTGTGTGTGAGTGTTGTGGTGTGTGTGAGTGTTAGTGTGTGTGAGTGATGTGTGNTGAGTGATATGTGGTGTGTGTGTGAGGTGTTAGTGATGTGTGTGAGGTGTGAGTGTACGTGTGAGTGGTTGTGTGAGTGATGTGTGTGTGTGGAGTGATATGTGGTGTGTGTGGTGGTGTGGAGTGGGTGTGTGAGCGTGTAGTGATGTGTGTGTGTGTGTGGTGTGTGTGTGTGTGTGCGTGTGTGTGTGAGTGATATGTGTGTGTGGAGTGTGTGTGAGTGTGTGTGGGTGAGTGTGTGTGTGTGGTGTGTGAGAATTGTGTGAGCGTGTTGTGATGTGTGTGATGTGAGTGTGTGGGTGTGTGAGTGGTGTGAGTAGTGTGAGTGATGTGTGTGTGAACGTGTTGTGATGTGTGAGTGGTGTGTAGTGTGTGTGTGGCGTGTTGTGTGGCGTGTTAGTGATGTGTGGGTGTGTGAGTGATGTATGTGTGTGGTGTGCCAGAGAGTTTGTGTTAGAGAGGGGTGTGTGTGCGTAGGGGAGCGGTAGTGTAGAGGTCAGCGCGCTGCGATACAAACCTGGCACTCGATTTCTTCTCACGGCCAACACCAGTGACGATTTACTGAACCCGATCTGGGCCTCCCCTAGGTCGACTCAGGTTAAAATGAGTACCTGCTGTGTGAACATCGCCACTAGGGGACAAAGGCGGCCTGCCGTGGTGTTGGCCACCACCCCTCATGTGCCGTGCCGGCCTTCATAGGTGCTCGCTAACAGCACTTGTCCCAACAGTCTGTTAAGGCTATACGGGGATCTTTGTTTTTCGTGAAGTGTGATGGGGAGCGGTGGTGCAGTGGTTAGCGCTACGCTGCGCTACGAACCCGGTGACCCGAGTTCGATTCCGGCTCACGGCCACCACCAGTGACGTTTTATCTGAATCGGTCCTGGGCCTCCCCTAGGTCGACTCAGTCTCAAATGAGTACCTGGTGCGCCATCGCCGCTTGATATTGCAGGGGTTGGCGGCTCAAATCCGGATTGCCGCCCTGGTTAATGCCGCTGCGCTGCTGCACATTAACGGTAAAATACTCGCCGTCTGCCACACAGTGGACGTCAAAGGTCCAGTGACGTCTTCAGAAACGAGTTAGGCGTCACGTGTGACGGCGTCATGATCCAAATGTGCCAAAAAGCCATTGCACCACTAACGACCCGGTGCAGCATCGCGTGCGGCCTGATGTGAAACTGCTGCACTCTGTGTCTGTGGAAGACCGCAGCACCTTCCTTTAGTGATGGTCTCCTTGCCCTACGGTATAAGTGTAATAGTGCGGATACCACATGGAAATGCACGAAATGTACTCGCAGGGCCAGTGCTGCCATCACAGGGGGACAGTTGCCATCAAGGGTGAGTCTCCCCCAAGCTAAAAAAGATCAACTCCAGCTGAGCCAGTGACATGGGTGTCTAGACGTAAGGCGCTTTGAGATGCTGTGGAATTGAAGCAAGCGCCAAACGCATCTAAATCTTTACCACCATCATCCCTCCATCAACACTGCTACCATCACTTGCTAGTTAGTAATTGTGATGGTAATGATGATACGCGAAGGGTTTGTGTGTGGAGTTAGGCGCCTGTTTGCATGCCCCAGCATCTAAAAGCGCCATGCGTCTCATTTGAGCCATTCCGCTGCCCAGCTGTAGTGGATCTTCTTTTAGCCTAGGGGATTTCCCCACCTGGTGGCAGCTGTCAATGTGCGGAGCAAGGTGACGCAGCGCTGGCCTGCAGATAATAATTAATAATTGAGTAGGTTTGATGTTCGCGCTGTGCTGCGCATAGCGATCATCGCGACGGACCGCACTGCTGTGTCTCGCAGACACAGCCTGCAGTAGTTGCTGTGTGCGATCCCAATCGTGGTATTTACGGTAGTAATGTTACAAATTTGGACCGTGATGCCAGCACACAATGACGTCGCAGGGTCTTGAACGTTCCCTGAGATTGAAGCGAGTGGCACATTGGAGTACTCTCACACTTAATATTCACTGCAGTAATAACTGGGGTGGCCTACCAGATTCTAACCGCGAACTGCCACCGCTTGGAAATGTCAAGGCCAAAGTGGGGGCACGAGAATCTTGGGGCGTTACTGCTGCTGCTGGTGGTGGTGTCACCGCAGCCCAACCCAGCCCAGCCCATCCCAGCCCCGAGGCTTAGCAACTGTGCCCAGTTGTGTCGCAGCGTGTCGCGTGGTGTGTCCTGGTCAGAATTCTTGTGTCTCCACGTGTTTATGCGGATTTCAAATTTCCCAGATACTAACGGGCGGTAAACTCCTTTTAGATTCAATGCTGATCGCTTACTGTGATTAATGTGATGGCTTCTGATTCCTCAACAATTGTGTTATCGTAATCACAAGCTGCTTCTGTTAATGCTTGTTGGTGGTTGTGGTATTAGTGATGATAGTGGTTGTGATTGTGCTGTTGCTGATGGTAGTTGTATTGTTAATGATGGTGGTGATGTGGTTGTTGTGGTTATGGTGATAGTCTTTGTAGTTTTGGTGTTTGAATTGGTGATGATGGTGGTAAAAGTGGTGGTAGTTGTGGTGGTGATGTTGGTTGTGGCATTGGTAATTGTTGTTGCGGCGATGGTGGTTGTGGTGATATTGATTGTTGTGATGGTGGTGGTGGTTGTCCCGCAGTCAGGAGGCGACCGTGCCGGCTCGGTGCGCGAGGCCGGTGGGGCCTTCGCCAAACGCGAGAAGGCTGAGGAGGAGCGCTACTTTAAGTGAGCTCACCACCACGTTCTCTACCCCACTCACCACCCCTCTCACCACCCCACTCACCACCCCACTCACCACCCCTCTCACCACCCCACTCACCACCCCTTTCACCACCCCACTCACCACCCCACTCACCACCCCACTCACCACCCCCACTCCCACCCCACTCACCACCCCGCTCGTCCCACCCCACTCACCACCCCACTCACCACCCCTCTCACCACCCCTCTCACCACCCCACTCACCACCCCACTCACCACCCCACTCACCACCCCACTCACCACCCCACTCACCACCCCTTTCACCACCCCACTCACCACCCCACTCACCACCCCTTTCACCACCCCACTCACCACCCCACTCACCACCCCTCTCACCACCCCACTCACCACCCCACTCACCACCCCTTTCACCACCCCACTCACCACCCCTCTCACCACCCCTCACCACCCCACTCACCACCACTTCTCTACCCCCCTCGCCACCCTACTCGCCACCCCACTCACCACCCCACTCACCACCCCACTCACCAGCCCACTCCCACCCCTCTTACCACCCCACTCACCACCCCACTCACCACCCCACTCACCACCAGTTCTCTACCCCACTCACCACCCCTTCACCACCCCACTCACCACCCCACTCACCACCCCTCTCACCACCCCACTCACCACCCCTTCACCACCCACTCACCACCCCACTCACCACCCCCACCACCCTCCACCACCCCTCCACCACCCACTCACCACCCCTCTCACCACCCCCTCACCACCCCACTCACCACCCCACTCACCACCCACTCACCACCCTCTCACCACCCCTCTCACCACCCCTCTCACCACCCCACTCACCACCCCACTCACCACCCCTTCACCACCCCACTCACCACCCCACTCACCACCCCTTCACCACCCCACTCACCACCCCACTCACCACCCCTCTCACCACCCCACTCACCACCCCACTCACCACCCCTTTCACCACCCCACTCACCACCCCCACCACCCCTCTCACCACCCCACTCACCACCACCACCCCCTCCCACCCTACTCGCCACCCCACTCACCACCCCACTCCCACCCCTCTCACCACCCACTCACCACCCCACTCACCACCCCACTCACCACCCCACTCACCACCTCCTACCATCACCACCCCACTCCACCCCACACCCCCACTCATCTCACCACCCCACTCACCACCCCTCTCCCACCCCTCTCCCACCCCTCTCCCACCCCCTCCCACCCCTCTCCCACCCCACTCACCACCCCACTCACCACCCCTCTCACCACCCCACTCACCACCCCACTCACCACCCCGCTCCCCACCCCACTCACCACCCCACTCACCACCCCACTCACCACCCCTCTCACCACCCACTCACCACCCCTCTCACCACCCCCTCCCACTCACCACCCCACTCACCACCCCACTCACCACCCCACTCACCACCCCGCTCGTTCGCCACCCCACTCACCACCCCACTCACCACCCCACTAGCTCGCCACCCCGCTCACCCCACGCTTGTTTTTGTGTGATTGACAATTTTCTTCTTTGCTGTACTTTATTTGACATTGTTGTTCCATGGTCATTTCCGTGACCCAAGGTCTCTCCTGCAAACGAGACTCTACCCTGGTTTCTCCTGAGTTCCCTCCTGGTCACACAACGGCAACTTGGCCTGAACCTGAACCTCTTCACTCGCTCGCTGCACCTCAAACGCCCTCCCACCAAAGCCCGAGGCCACAATGGCCGGGTCCTCGCTCACCCCCAGACTCACCTGGCCGGAACGACTCCCTCTTGTCGCCGAGCCACCCGTTGGGGGCAGCATTCACCACCGCGCAGACTCCCACCACCCTCCTGCTGCAGGCCTCTCGCGCTCGCCTTGAGTGTGGGCTATTGTGCGTGCCGAGGGCGCACCTCCACTCGATGGGTGAACCCCCCCGGGCTTTCTCCCGTGTGGCCCCCAAGCTGTGGAATTCTCCACACCCTGTCCGATATTAGATCTGCTGAGTCGGTTTATTTAAATCCCCGCCTTAAAAAATGTTTCTCACAGGCTTTTTCTCCTTGTTAATTTTGCTGTGTGTTTTGGGGGTGTGGGGCGGGGGTATTCGTATCCGTTGTTAAATCGTGAGCCTGCGTGCTTCTATTAGGTTGGAGAATTGCGTGAGGTTTGACTTGCTTTTAGCTCCGTGCAGCGACTAGCGACCTCTGGGTGAAACACGCTTTAAGTGTAAATTATTATTTATTATTAAAAGGACAGTTATATAATTGGCGACGTTTTGGGCAATTACCCTTCCTCACTTCTTTACTAGATACTTGTAGAGTTTATAAATGGCGTCCGATTCTGAGGCGCTTTACAACAATTATACTATTGTACACTTGATGGTGGAGATGAAGAGTGGGGGTTGTTATTAAACGCGGTGGTGTAGTTATGGTGACAGGAGAACAGGCGGGACTGGTTGAGGAAGGGTTGGGGTAGTGATGGGTTTAGGGTAGTGATAGGGTTTAGGATAGTGATTGGGGTAAGGGTAGTGAAAGGGTAGTGATAGGAAAGGTAGCTGAAGGGCGGTGGGCAGAGAGTAGGAGTAGCAGGATTAGGCGAGGGAGAAGAGACGGTGGTTATTTTAAGGGAGGAATGGAAGCAGGTTCGTGAAGATGATTGTTTTACGTGGTATGAAGAAGGGCCTTGGCCAGAAACGTCACCAACTTTATACAGTTTATTCCTTTTATGGCCACACGGTGGTGTTATTGACGCGTGTTTAGTTTTTGTTGGTCGTGCACCACTGCCAACGCAGCAGATGTGTTTAGCTTTGGCCTAAGTCAGGGGTCGGCAACCTACAGCTCCGGAGCCGCATGCGGCTCTTTACAGGCTGCTTCTTGACGATATGTACAGTATGTACTCAGATGCATTGCGGCTCTTGAAATACTGAATTTTGTACCGAATTGGAAAGAAATGGCTCTTCTTGTTATTTTGGTTGCCGACCCCTGGCCTAAGTGATGATCCCACCCAAATTTGTGTCGTTGAGGCCCTCCCACCACCCGACACGGCCAAACGAATTAAATTCCCACGCTGGGTATGAGCGTTTAGCGACGGGCAACCCGATTGTTTCAGCTTCAGTTCCCCGGGTGACTTGGAGAACAATTCTCGCAGCCAAACTTGCCAGGGAGCAGCTGCGTCACCAGCAGCGTGAAGGAAACTGGGTGATGGCTACAGCAAAACCTGAACGTGTGTGAGCATCCGGTGCAGTCTGTAAACATCAGCTGTGGGGAGACAAAGGCGGCCTGGCATGCTGCTACCCCCCCCCCCTCGTATGCAATGTTTGGCCTTCGTAAGTACTGCTCGCTAACATAAATACCTGATGCAATGCGTCAATATCGCCACTAGGGAGACAAACGCATGGTGTTTGGCGACTCACCCCGTCATGTACCACGCTGGCCTTCATAGTTGCACTTGCCCAGCAGCATGTGTAGGCTTTACAAGAGGGTCTTTGACTTTGTGTAAGGAAATGGGGTGGATAAGTTGAGTGGGTGGGAGAGCATCCACGTGTGTGTTGTTGTGGGGAGCAGTGGTGCAGCGGTTAGCTCATTGTGCTCGAACCTGGCGACCCGAGTTCTGGCGACCCGATTCCTGCTCGTGACCAATAACAGGAACCATGATCTCAACCGGTCCTGGGGCTTTCCCCTAGGTCGACTCGGCCTTAAATGCCTTGTGCGATGAGTAAACATCGCACTAGGGAGACATGCATGGTGTTGGCGACCCACCCCCTCGTGTACCATGCCGGCCTTCATAGTTCCACTTGCCCCATCAGTTTGCTAAAGGCTATATGGGGGATCTTTGTGTTGTGACCTGCAATGTCGGGGTGGTTGAACAGAGTGTGGATGGTATCAACCGAGGCCTCGGCATGAGTGGAGGAAGCTACATATGAAGTTACTGGGTCCGTGCGTGTGACCCCGTGAGTATGTAGGCTAAATGGGGGTTTTTGTCTTGTGTGGTGTGTGGATTTGATTCCAGCCAACCAGGTCGACTCGGCCTTAAATGAGTACCTGTTGAGGTTTGTAAACATCGCCACTCAGGAGACAAAGGTGGCTGGGCGTGGTGCTGGCCACCCACCCCCTCGTGTGCCGTACCGGCCTCCATAGGTGCTACTCGCTAACAGCACTGGCCCCAAAATATCTTCAGGCTATAAGGGAGATCTTTGTCTTGTGTAGGAAGATGAACACGGATCAGCTGAAGTCTCTGTCCAAGCACCACGAGGAGGAGATCAAGCACTCGGAGGCCGAGATCCAGCGTCTGAAGAAGGAGATCGAGAGACACAAGGAGAAGGTGAAGGGTCTGCGCAAGATCCAGGAAGACGACTAAGGGAGACGTTCGGTGGCGGGGGCGGTGGAGACGTGGGAGGCGGGAGGGGGCACCGCCATCGCTATGGCTACCGACTGAGTTCCCAGATACCCCCCAGAGAACAGGTCTGCCCGATCGCGGGATTCCCTGATCTTGGGTCCTTTGACTTCCAGCTCCCCGTTGCTCGTTGTGCTCTGGCCGTGTAACCCACCCCGAGCTCCACGGCACCCACTCACGGGCAGCCCCGACCAGCCCTGGCTCGTCTGGCTGTGAGCGGACTGTCGTGCGACGAGGTAGTCCTCGAGTCACATTTGCGATGGCCGTTCTTCCCCTCTCCTCATCCTCCCTCCTCTCCACCCAGCTCTCGTTTCCCACACTAACCTGTTTCCCATCGCCTCCCTCCCATCCTCTCCCTCCCTCCCTCGGCGATCGTGGTTACATTTCTTTCCGCTAAGGAGCAGAGCGCGCGCGGGATAACCGCCATGGAAACTCTGGGGAGGCTTTCAGATTTCAAATAAATGGAATTCAAACGTGGAGCCGCGTCATCGAGTGAGTGAGGTGCGTGTGCAGGTGTTTCCGTTGCTTGAATTCCACCACCACAACCGCCGCCACCACCAGCACCACCATGCGGCATGTGTAATAATTCGTTTTTTTTCAGGACGGGTTTTATTCTGCCGCTGCAAGAGAACGCGTTCCGAGGCAGGAATGTTGGATACAGGATAGTTTTAATAATTATTATCATGGTTATTCGGTTACATGTTGACTAAAAAGTTGCTATGAAATGTCAGGGTTAAAATTTTAACTGCCCCCACTCATCTCTGCCAAACATAAGGGATACGGGATGTGCGCACATACCACTCACACGTATACCAAACGCTTAAGACCAACCACACACCAGCAATACCACTACGCGCCATTCGCCACTAAGTGCCGGTGACGTCACCACGGCGCTCGTTCCAGGTCGGGTGCACGAGACACACCCAGGTGCCATGGGTTGACTGACTTGAGATGGCTGGCAGATGTCACCTGCTCATCACTGTGCCAATTTGTTGCGTTTTATCCGCCCAGTGCTCCGCTCGTTATTGTGAGCGTCGATCTGTCCTCTGTTGTTGTTGGAGAGTGACTGCCTCCAACTGCCCAGTAGTGTCCTTCACGAGCCTCCTCCATGGAGGCCGATCTTGACACCGCTGGCTCCAGTCATCGGCAAGTCCAATTGGCACCACATCTTGCTGAACCGCATCAGCCCATCTCTTCTCCAGCCCGTGCCGTGCCTATTCATCCCCAAATAGAAACTGCTTGGGCATGTGGTGCCGGGGAATGTAGGTTGCATCACCTAGCCAATGCAGCCTCGCCTGCCAGAGGAACTTACGAATGGCATGGTGTCCAGATCTTTTAAGTATCTGTGAGCTCGCCCAATCCAACCTGGTTAAACCCAGGATGGATCGTAGTTCAGGCCAGCCTGAATGTGTCAAACTACATTTCACAAGCATAGAGAAGAGAGGACATAACTGTGGCCGAGAAGACCAGGATCTTCGTATGAAATGACAGACCAGGTAGCTTCCACACAGCTTTTCGCAGATGATGACAAGATAATGCCGCCCAGAGTGAGGACCCAGCTGCCAAACTGGAGCTGGTCACAAACATACCGCCCAGGGAGCTCCATTCTCACCAACTGGCTCGCCACACGCAAACAGAACAACCGCCATTCGCTACTAAGTGGGGGTCACCACGGCGCTTGTGCCAGGCTGTGCATGTTAAGGCCACGTGAAGTGTCGAACGCCTGCCGGCAGGAGGTCACGGGACAGACCCAGGTGCGATGGGTCGACCGAGTTAACTGGCCTATACCACACAATTATATCAAATGACAAACTCCATAGAGTCCCAGAGGCTGTTGGTTAAAGTGCTACTCGCGAGCACCGATGAAGGCCGGCATGGCACACACGAGGGTGATGTTGCCAGAACCACTGCTGGCCACCTTTGTCTTCCCAAGCGTGTTGACGTTTGCACACCACGCCGGGTACTCGTTTAAACAACCGAAGCGACCTCGCAGGAGGCCCTACACCACTTGAGATGCGTCGCTCACCACTGATGTTAACCGTGACCGGCAATTGAACCCAGGTCCGTTAGATTTGTAGTGCAGGTGTGCTTACCGCTGCGCCACCACTCCCCCGCTACACGCGCGCACACGCGTCGTCGTACTGGTTCCGCACACAAACCGCAACGTATAGCAACAGCAGAGCAGGCCGACGTTATCTGGACGTTCCTGGATGGTAAGAGACCTGGGTCCGCTAAACCCACGTCCCTGTAGTGAAAGGTCACTTGGGACTGCTCGCAGCAAGTGGCAGGACCCTCCCGCAAACGAGTCTTGAGACTCGGCGTGGCTCTCCTGGGTGAACGAGTGTAATCGTGAATGAGAATCGATTTCAGAAAAAACTCGATTCGCACCTCAAGAGTGATGTATTGCTTCGGTGCTCATCTCCCGTTTGCAGCCCCTGCAGAGCCAGTGGTGGAAATTCCACATTCCTATGGCGAGGTAGAGGTTCTGCATCGGACGACCACTTTAATAATAATAACAACCTTCCCCATGAAGTAGTAATTGTATCGACCCCAGAGGCATGGATGGGCTGAGTCAACACCCAACCCTGCCAGGATTTGAACTCGCCGCCTTGTGATTGTTGAGCACTAACGGCCTAAATTTTCATCCACTGCTGGATGAAGGCCCTCCCCAATGTCGGTCGTCCGGTGTCGTTTAGCCGGGCCCCGCGCTGACCGCTGCGGGGGTCGTTGAAGAGGGGGTGACCCCGGGGTATTGCACGGCTTCGAATGTCGCTCGCCACTGATGTTGGCCGTGAGCGGGAATGAAACTCGGGCGCGCCGGGTTAGTGTCGTGGTGCGCGAACCGCGGGTTTATATTTTAACCCTCGCGCAGGAGACTGGCGGGTCTCACTCGAGCATACGCAGACAAATTTCGATTTAAAGCTTTCGTGACTGTAGGGATTCATCTTCTTGGTTCTTTCGGTAAAGTCACGTAGAAGGGAAATAATAAAATATAATAAAAAAACATAAGACGCTGTCTTTCCGACAGCCCTGTTCTTCACCTGAGGACGGCTGCTTGCGTTGTGGCCGAAACGTCGTGAGAATTGTATTTTATTATGTTTTATTTTATTATTGTATTATTTCCCTTCTACGTGACTTTACCGAAAGAACCAAGAAGACATAAGCAGACACTCTGCCTCATTAACACATCTGTAAAATAACAAATGAAGTTTTTTTTTTTTTTGCCACATCCCATCAGCCCCACTGGCTTTCTGGATTTCGGCAACATTTGTTCAACACAAGATCACATTCTGGGCCAGTTTTCCAGACTTGGCATCGGGCTCGCTTGGGGGAGGGATAAATAGAGGAGGCGAGTTTTCCGTTGTGTGTTGTTTATGCGTTGAACGAGGACCCCCGTATCTGAAACACAGGGCCTTGCCTATAACATGTGGCAGTTCACCTGCATCGATTCAAGCGAGCCTGGCACGACTGATGAGACACTGGATGTCGACACTCATCTAGAGTTTTGCTTCTGCGTTGCCAACGCCTCTGAAATGAAGGCAGGCCGTGTGGCTGACGGAATGTGTGAAACGTACTTTTATATTTTTAGTTGGCAGGGCGAGAGATATGGGACGCAGGCGTGTGTTGTCTGCTTATTGATTCTGCGAGTCCCTGCAGGAGGCTGTTGCCCAGAACGACGACGCCTGCTGTGTCTCCCGGGCCACTCCAACCTCGTCCTGGCTGCCATTGCTGCCTCATCCTCACCGGGCGCTGTGTTGGAGGGGAGACCGGGCCGATAATCTTCGACAGCCCCATAATTCTCCCAGAATTCCTCTGTTCCGACTCTCGGGGGCCGCCGTAATTTTCCCACAATCCTCCGTGCCTCGTTCCGCAAGTCCAGGGGGTGGCCGCAGTTTTCCCACAATGCCTCCGTTCCGACTCTCGGGGGGCGGCCGCAGTCTTCCCACAATGCCTCGGTGCCCGGCGGCCCCGCGTCTCCGCACGGCGGCCGGCCGGGCACGCCGCTCGCCAGCCCCGCGGCGACGTAGCCCGGGGTCGCGCCGTCGTCCTCGCGGAGGCCAGGATGGCGGCCACGTTGACGTAGCGCGAGGAGGAGGACGAGGAGGACGAAGAGGAGGACGAGGAGGAGTACGGGAGCTGAGAGGTGTAGCCGCTGTCGGATGAGGGGCAGCGCGCGCCGCGCGCCTGCCATGAGACCGGGGGGCGGGGAACCCGCGCACGACGCTTGCGTACCCGTCGTCCCCCTCGTCGTCGTCCACGCCCTCGGCATCGCCCCCCTCGTAACCCTCCCTCTCGTCGCCCTCCCCCTCGTCGCCCTCCCCCTCGTCATCGCCCCCCTCGTCATCGCCGCCCTCGTCGCCCTCCCCTCGTCGCCCTCCCCCTCGTCGCCGTCGCCCCCCCGCTCGTCCTCCCTCTCGTCGCCGTCGCCGCCGCCGTGCTGCGGGTGAAGAGGGCGGCTGTCGCTGTGAAGCGGCCGCCTCTTGCCGGGTCTCACCTCGGCCTCCAGCAGCGTCGCCTGCAGCGGGAACCGGCACGGGTCACACGTGGGGGACGGCGTGTTAGTGTGTGTACGTGTGTACGTGTGTGATGTGTGTGGTGTGTGTGTGTGTACGTGTGATGCATGTGTGATGCATGTGTGTGTGGTGTACGTGTGGTGTGTACGTGTGTGGTGTGTACGTGTGGTTTATTTGCGCGTGTGTGTACGTGCGTGGTGTGTGGGGGAGTGGTGATGTAGTGGTTAGCTCTAGGAACCCGGCGACCCGAGTTTGATTCCCGCTCACGGCCAACACCAGTGATGAGAATTATCTGAACCGGTGCTGGGCCTCCCCTAGGAGTACCTGGGGCAATGTGCAAACATCGCCACTGGGAGACAAAGGCAGCCAGGCATGGTATTGACCACCCACTCCTTCGAGTGCTGTACCGGCCTTTGTAGGTGCTCACTATTAGCACTTACCCCAACAGTCTGTTAAGGCTATACGGGGGATCTTTGTGTGCGTGTGCTCACCAGCACGCGTGGCAGGGTGCCGGGAGCCTCTGTCACGTAGTGCAGGGCCCACGCCCCCAGCAGCAGCGCCAGCAGCAGCACCGAGAGCACCACCATCCCCACCACCAGCCACGCGTCTACACGCAACACACACACACGGAGTGGCGTGCGGTGTGGTGAGTGCTGTGTTGTGGTGGCGTGCCGTGCACATGTGGGTGTTGAACCATCGCACCCGCACGTAGCCAACTGCGCTAATCGGAGGTGCTGGTGGCGCGTGGCGTGGCATCTGGAGTGGTGTGGCGTGCGACGTGGTGCAGTGCGTGTCGTGTGGTGTGGCCGGGGAGGGCGCGGCGGGGTCCTTACTGGCGGCGTGGCGGCCCGTCCAGCGCGCCGTGGCCCGCGACGGGATCTGTAGGCACGCGCGGCGCGAGTGGTCGCTCCACTTGCGGGGAACTGCAACTTGAGCCGGGCCTCCACGCACAGCTCCGCTCCGGCCAGCACCTCCCGCAGCGCCAGCTCCTCCACCAGCGGCTGGTCCGGCTGCTGGTGGCACTTCTGTCGTGGGGAGGGCGGGGTCACGGGAGGTCACGGGAGGTCACGAGTGATGACCCAGGCAAGGGTCACGAGCGATGACCCAGGTGGTAAGGTGTGGGGGTTGCAGGAGATGTGTGAGCGCCGTGTCGGCCTTCGTAGGTGCTACTCGCTAATGGGACTTGCCCCAGCGGTGTGATGGTGAGGGTGACGGTGTGATGTGAGGCTGGTGAGGGTGTGATGGTGGGCTGGCGAGGCTGGTGAGGCTGGTGAGGCTGGTGAGGGTGAGGCTGGTGAGGGTGTGATGGTGAGGCTGGTGAGGGTGTGATGGTGAGGGGTTGATGGTGAGGCTGGTGAGGGTGATGGTGAGGCTGGTGAGGTGTGATGGTGAGGGTGACGGTGTGATGGTGAGGCTGGTGAGGGTGATGGTGAGGCTGGTGAGGGTGTGATGGTGAGGGTGACGGTGTGATGGTGAGGCTGGTGAGGGTGTGATGGTGGGGCTGGCGAGGCTGGTGAGGCTGGTGAGGCTGGTGAGGGTGAGGCTGGTGAGGGTGTGATGGTGAGGCTGGTGAGGGTGTGATGTGAGGGTGAGGTGTGATGGTGAGGCTGGTGAGGGTGTGATGGTGAGGCTGGGAGGCTGGTGAGGGTTGATGGTGAGGCTGGTGATGGTGAACTGGTGAGGGTGATGGTGAGGCTGGCGAGGGTGAGGGTGTGATGGTGTGATGGTGAGGCTGGTGAGGCTGGTGAGGCTGGTGAGGGGTTGATGGTGAGGCTGGTGAGGGTGAGGCTGGTGAGGGTGATGGTGAGGCTGGCGAGGGTGAGGGTNTGAGGGTGTGATGGTGAGGCTGGTGAGGGTGTGATGGTGAGGCTGGTGAGGGTGTGATGGTGAGGCTGGTGAGGGTGTGATGGTGAGGCTTGTGAGGGTGTGATGGTGAGGCTGGTGAGGCTGGTGAGGGGTTGATGGTGAGGCTGGTGAGGGTGATGGTGAGGCTGGTGAGGTGTGATGGTGAGGCTGGTGAGGGTGTGATGTGAGGCTGGTGATGGTGTGATGGTGAGGCTGGTGAGGGTGTGATGATGAGGGTGAGGTGAGGTGAGGGGTTGATGGGTGGGAGGCTGGGTGAGGGTGTGATTGGTGTGAGGCTGGTGAGGGTGTGATGGTGAGGCTGGTGATGGTGTGATGGTGAGGTGGTGAGGCTGGTGAGGCTGATGAGGGGTTGATGGTGAGGCTGGTGAGGTGAGGCTGGTGAGGGTGATGGTGAGGCTGGCGAGGTGAGGGTGTGAGGTGTGATGGTGAGGCTGGTGAGGGTGTGATGGTGAGGCTGGTGAGGGTGGATGGTGAGGCTGGTGAGGCTGGTGAGGGGTTGATGGTGAGGCTGGTGAGGGTGATGGTGAGGCTGGTGAGGGGTTGATGGTGAGGCTGGTGAGGGTGTGATGGTGAGGGTGATGGTGAGGCTGGTGAGGGTGTGATGGTGAGGCTGACGGTGTGATGGTGAGGCTGGTGAGGGTGATGGTGAGGCTGGTGAGGGTGTGATGGTGAGGCTGGTGAGGCTGTGATGGTGAGGGTTGATGGTGAGGCTGGTGAGGGTGATGGTGAGGCTGGTGAGGGGTTGATGGTGAGGCTGGTGAGGGTGAGGCTGGGAGGGTGATGGTGAGGCTGGTGAGGGTGTGATGGTGAGGGTGACGGTGTGATGGTGAGGCTGGTGAGGGTGTGATGGTGAGGCTGGTGAGGCTGGTGAGGGTGTGATGGTGAGGCTGGTGAGGGTGAGGCTGGTGAGGGTGTGATGGTGAGGGTGTGATGGTGAGGGTGTCGGGGTGTGATGGTGAGGCTGGTGAGGGTGTGATGGTGAGGCTGGTGAGGGTGTTAGGGTGAGGGTGTGATGGTGAGGGTGTCGGGGTGTGATGGTGAGGCTGGTGGTGAGGCTGGTGATGGTGAGGCTGGCGAGGCTGGTGATGGTGAGGGTGTGCGAGGCTGGTGATGGTGTGCGAGGCTGGTGATGGTGTGCGAGGCTGGTGATGGTGTGCGAGGCTGGTGATGGTGTGCGAGGCTGGTGATGGTGTGCGAGGCTGGTGATGGTGTGCGAGGCTGGTGATGGTGTGCGAGGCTGGTGATGGTGTGCGAGGCTGGTGATGGTGTGCGAGGCTGGTGATGGTGTGCGAGGCTGGTGATGGTGTGTGAGGCTGGTGATGGTGTGCGAGGGTTACCCACGTGCCACCTGCGGGCGGCAGCAGCTGGCACACGTGCAGGTCCCAGCGGGCGCCGCGGTACAGCTCGGGCCGGGCGCCCGGGGCCCGCAGGGCCACCACCACCCGCGGCACCCTCCCCTCCCTCGCCTCCACCTCCTCGTCGTCCACCTCCTCGTCCACCTCCACGCGAACCCTCACCTCGGGGGCACTCCACTGGGCTGGGGCAGCGAAGACGCGTGTCTGGTGAGATGCGTGCATGTGACGTGGTGTGCGTGTGACGAGATGTGTGAAGAGGGTGCGTGTGACGCGGTGCGTGTGACGATGTGTGTGTGTGTGTTGAGCTGTGTGACGAGGTGTGTGTGTGTGACGTGTGTGTGTGACGAGGCGTGTGACGATGTGTGTGTGTGTGTTGAGCTGTGTGACGAGGTGTGTGTGTGTTGAGGTGTGTGTGTGACGAGGTGTGTGTGACGAGGCGTGTGTGTGACGAGGCGTGTGTGTGACGTGTGTGTTGAGCTGTGTGACGAGGTGTGTGTGACGTGTGTGTGTGACGTGGTGTGTGACGATGTGTGTGTTGAGGTGTGTGTGTGACGTGGTGTGTGTGTTGAGGTTTGTGACGAGGTGTGTGTGACGAGGTGTGCGGGAGTGGTGGTCGTGGTTACTTATGCCCCACTGAAGACGAACATCCGTGGAGGGATGCGGGCAAGGCCGATGAGTCAGATGCCTTCTATGACCTCCTGTCACAGGTTCTGGCTTAAGTGGCCCCTCGGGATAGAGTAATCTTGTTGGGTGACTTCAATGCCCGAGTTGGTCATGATGCTGGCACCTGGTCTGGAGTGATTGGAAGGCATGGGCCAGATCAGCTCATAACAATGGCAGGAGGCTGCTAGATTTGTGTGCAGCCCATGGCCTTGATTACCGACACGCTGTTCCGGCATCGGCGCATCCACACCACATCATGGATGCATCCCGGTTCCAAGCAAGAACATCTGCTGGACTACATAGTGACGGAACAGCGGATGCGGGCCCATGTCCTTGACACCAGGCCCACTGACCATCGACTTGTCATCTGTAAGATGCGCCTGCCATTCTTCCACTCCGGTGGTGGGTGTACACCCAGGACCCCATTCAAACCCTTAGTGGCATGGTCTCAACTAGCTGATGAAAGTTGCAAGCGAGAATTTCATCATCGCTTGCAGCTGGGGTTGGCATTGTCCCCCACTCCTGATGTTGAGGGAAATGGGCGAGGTTTAGAACTGTGGCTCATACAGCTGCAATGGCTGCTTTGGGTCCACGGTCCAGACTTCCTCAGAGACCCTGGCTGACAGAGAAGGTATTCAGCCTGGCTGAGAAAAAGCGACAGGCCCACTCCCATCGGCTACAGCATCCCACGTTGGAAGAATGAGGAGGCTTACCACAGCCTTCGCTTGGAGGTTCGGAGAGCCGTGAGGCGCTGCAAGGATGGGTGGTGATCGCGGGTTACTGAGGAAATGGACTTTCGCGACCAATATTATTCATAATAACGTTTTTGGGTTAGATGATGCTGGATGCAATTACCAGCGAAACGTCGTACTCAAAAATTGTAAATGTTGTGGTTTCACGCTTCAACACACCGGTGGGCTAAAGCAGTGAACTATTTGTCTTTAGTCAACGTGACACTTTTTTGCTGATTGGCCGTGTCGGGTGGTGGAGGGTTAAGACACATTTATAAATAACGCAATCTAACCCAAAAACTTTATTATTAATTATGAGGAGATGGAGTCTGCCTCAGTGGCCCACGATCACAATTCGCTCTTTAATTCCATCAAAAAAGTAACCTGCAGCGCCACACCTATTACCATCAATAGGGGAAAGAATGGTGATCCAAGGTTTGCAGATTTGCTGAGCATTTCTATGAGGTCCTGGGGGAGGGAAATTCCTCAGCCTGGAAACATCATGGGACAAAGTGGGGATGACCCTGCTGAGGCTGCGGTGCCTCAATATTGGAGGAGGAAGTCACCCCTTGTGAGTGGCTGGCTGAGGTGCCATCTGTTGAGGAAGTAATGAAGGCGATCCAGAGTCTGAGACCAGGAAAGGCACCGGGCAGAGATGATCTCCCAAGTGAAATGCTGAGGGAGGGTGGCGTTTGTGCGCAGACTGCCCTACATGACATCATAACAACAGTCTAGACCACAGGACTGGTTCCGCAGGATTGGAAGGATGCCCTGGTGGTCCCCCTCTTTAAGAAGGGGGACCGCACAGACTGTAACAACTACAGGGGCATCTCACTCCTCAGTGTGCCAGGAAAGGTTCTGGCAAGGATTATTCAACATCACCTTGCTAGGCACGCTGAGGAGAGGCTTGCGGAGCCCCAATGCGGTTTCAAGAAAGGGCGGTCCTGCGCAGATGCCATATTTTCTGTCCGTCTGCTACAGCAGAGGTATAGGGAATTCCAACAAGACCTACATCTCTGCTTTATAGACCTGGTCAAGGCCTATGATACCATCAGTAGGCCTGGGCTCTGGGTTGTTCTTCGTGCTTTCGGAGTCCCTGACCCTCTGCTCACGCTCATTAAGGACCTTCATGATGGTGAGCGGGCCCGGGTAAAACTACGTGGCCGGGAGTCAGAGCCAGTCCCTGTTCACTTTGGGGTGTGACAGGGATGTCCTCTGGCTCCCACATTATTTAATATCTATTTTGACCGCATTGTTCGTGAAGCCTTCAATAGCTGTACCGGAGGAATTTCCATTTGGTACAGATACAATGGGAGGCTGATCGATGCCCGGGTGTGGTCAAGGGATGGCTCCCTATTGCTCAACCACGTTATGTATGCCGATCTGGTAATTGCTGCTCACTCAGAGGAGGAGTTGGAGGCGCTGCTGCTGAACCTGGAGCTTGCCACCAAGAGGTGGGGCCTTACCATCAGCCCCACCAAAACTAAGCACCCACCTGGATATTTTGTACCATCGGACACTCCTCCCCCACAACTCCCAATTGGTGATAGGACAGTTGCGGAGAGAGTGGAGAGTTTCCCATACCTTGGCAGTGTGCTCATGACCGGCTCCTGTTTAACAGCAGAGGTCTCACTCCAAATCAGTCGAGCGGCATTATCTTTTCATCGGTTGCGTAACCCTGTGTGGAAGCTACCTGGTCTATCACTTTGTACGAAGCTTCAGGTCTTCTCGGCCACGGTCATTCCCTCCTCTACGCTTGCGAAACGTGGACCCCCCTAATGGAACATCAGTCGACCCGTGGCACCTGGGTCTGCCCCGAATGCGGGTGTTGTTGTTGTGTGACGCGGTGTGTGACGCGGTGTGCGTGTGTCTCGTACTGTCATCGAGTGGTCTGAAGAACTTGGAGAGCCCCCAGCAAGGCGCCCCGCCCCAGTGGGGGCCCCCCGCCCCCAGTGGGGGGCCCCCCTGCACGCGGGCGCGGTAGCGCTCGGCGGGGTGGCGCAGCTCCAGGGGGCAGCGCAGCACCCCCTGGCCCCCGCAGCGCGCCACCTCCGTCCACGATTGCCCGTTCCTGACAACACGCACACAACACGCACATCACGCACACACACAACACACACAAAACACACAACACACACATCACGCACACACACACAACACACAACATACACAACACGCACACAACACACACAACACGCACACACACACAACACACACAACACACACACACACAACACACACAACACGCACAACACACAACACACACATCACGCACACAACACGCACACACACACACAACACACACAACACATACAACACACACAACACACACAACACACACATCACGCACACACACACAACACACACACACAACACGCACAACACACAACACACACACAACACACACGCACACAACACACACACACACATCACGCACACACACACACAACACGCACAACACGCACACACACACACAACACGCACAACACGCAAACACACAACACACACAACACGCACACACACAACACACACAACACACACACAACACACACATCACGCACACACACACACAACACGCACACAACACACACACATCACACACACACCACACACATCACGCACACACACACACACAACACGCACACAACACACACATCACGCACACACACACAACACACACATCACGCACACACACACACAACACACACACAACACGCACACACACACAACATACACACATCACACACATCACACATCACGCACACACACATCACGCACACACACACAACACACAACACACACATCACGCACACACACAACACACACACAACACACACACACACAACACGCACAACACAACACGCACACACACACAACACGCACACACACACACACACATACAACACACACAACACACAACACACACACAACACACATCACGCACACACACAACACGCACAACACACACACAACACACACACATCACGCACACACACACAACACACACACAACACACAACACGCACACACACACACATCATGCACACAACACGCACACACAACACACACACACACAACACGCACACAACACGCACACACACACACCACACACACACACACGCACACAACACACAACACGCACACACACACATCACACACACACACAACACACACACACATACATCACGCACACAACACACACACACAACACGCACACACAACACACACAACACGCACACACAACACACACAACACGCACACAACACACACAACACACACACAACACACACACACAACACACACATCACACACACACAACACACACATCACGCACACACACAACACACACACAACACACACATCACGCACACAACACATACATCACGCACACAACACACACACACAACACGCACACACACACACAACACACAACACACACAACACATACATCACACACACAACACACACACACACACAACACACAACACACACATCACACACACACAACACACACATCACGCACACACAACACGCACACACACACACACACATCACGCAAACACAACACACACACAACACACACATCACGCACACACACACAACACACACAACACGCACACAACACACACACACATCACGCACACAACACACAACACGCACATCACGCACACACACACAACACACACACAACACGCACACAACACACACACAACACACACAACACACACACAACACACACATCACGCACACACACACAACACACACACACAACACACACAACACACACAACACACACAACACACATCACGCACACACACACACAACACGCACACAACACACAACACACACATCACGCACAACACACACACAACACACACACAACACACAACACACACATCACGCACACACACACAACACACACACAACACACACACATCACGCGCACACACACACAACACGCACACAACACACACACACATCATGCACAACACACACACAACACACACACAACACACACATCACGCACACACACAACACACACACACATACATCACGCACACACACACACAACACGCACACAACACACAACACACACATCACACACACACACACATCACGCACACACACACACAACACACACACACAACACGCACACAACACAAACACACACATCACGCACACACACACACATCACAAACACACAACACGCACACACAACACACACACAACACACACACAACACACACAACACGCACACACAACACGCACAACACGCACACAACACACAACACACACATCATGCACAACACGCACACACAACACACACATCACGCACACACACACACAACACACACACAACACACACACAACACGCACAACACACACACAACACACACATCACGCACACACACAACACACACATCACGCACACACACACACACAACACACACACAACACGCACACACACACACATCAGCACACAACCGCACACCACACACAACACACACATCACGCACACACACACACAACACACACACAACACGCACACACACACACAACACGCACACAACACGCACACACACACCACACACACAACACACGCACACAACACACAACACGCACACACACACATCACACACACACAACACACACAACACATACATCACGCACACAACACACACACACAACACGCACACACAACACACACAACACGCACACAACACACACAACACACACACACACACAACACACACACACAACACACAACACACACATCACACACACACAACACACACATCACGCACACACACAACACACACACAACACACACATCACGCACACAAGCACACACACACACAACACACACAACACACATCACGCACACACACACAACACGCACACAACACACAACACACACATCACGCACAACACACACACAACACACACACAACACACACATCACGCACACACACACAACACACACACAACACACACACATCACGCGCACACACACACATCACGCACACAAGCACACACACACACAACACACACAACACATACATCACGCACACAACACACACACACACAACACGCACACACACACACAACACACACAACACATACATCACACACACAACACACACACACAACACACAACACACACATCACACACACACAACAACACATCACGCACACACACACACAACACGCACACACACACACATCACGCACACACAACACACACACACAACACACACATCACGCACACACACACAACACACACACAACACGCACACAACACACACACACACATCACGCACACAACACACAACACGCACATCACGCACACACACACAACACACACAAACACGCACACAACACACACACAACACACACACAACACACACATCACGCACACACACACACAACACACACACAACACACACAACACACACACACAACACACACACACACACAACACACACACACACAACACACATCACGCACACACACACACACGCACACAACACACAACACACACACATCACGCACAACACACACACAACACACACACAACACACACATCACGCACACACACACAACACACACACAACACACACACATCACGCCACACACACACAACACGCACACAACACACACACACATCATGCACAACACACACACAACACACACACAACACACACATCACGCACACACACAACACACACACACAACACACACACATCACGCACACACACACACACAACACGCACACAACACACAACACACACATCACGCACACACACCAACACACACACACAACACACACACACACATCACGCACACACACACACAACACACACGCACACACACACACAACACACACATCACACACACACAACACACAACACGCACACACACAACACACACACAACACGCACACACAACACACACACAACACACACACAACACGCACACAACACGCACACACAACACGCACAACACGCACACAACACACACACAACACGCACACACAACACACACAACACGCACACACAACACACACAACACGCACACACAACACACAACACGCACACACAACACGCACACACAACACACACACAACACACACAACACACACACAACACACACACAACACACACACAACACGCACACACAACACACACAACACACACAACACGCACACAACACACACACACAACACACACAACACACACAACACACACAACACACACACAACACGCACACACAACACACACAACACGCACACAACACACACACACACAACAGACACATCACGCACAACACGCACACACAACACACACAACACACACAACACGCACACAACACACACACACACGCACACAACACGCACAACACACACACAACACACACACAACACACACATCACGCACACACACACAACACACACACAACATACACAACACACACACACAACACACACAACACACACACACAACACACACAACACACATCACGCACACACACACACAACACGCACACAACACACAACACACAACACACACATCACGCACAACACACACACAACACACACACAACACACACATCACGCACACACACACAACACACACACAACACACACACACATCATGCACAACACACACACAACACACACAACACACACATCACGCACACACACAACACACACACACACATCACGCACACACACACAACACGCACACAACACACACATCACGCACACACACACATCACGCACACACACACACACAACACACACACAACACACACACAACACGCACACAACACACAACACACACATCACGCACACACACACATCACGCACACACACACAACACACACACACAACACACACACAACACACACATCACACACACACACAACACAGACACATCACGCACCACAACACAACACACACACAACCGCACCACAACACACACAACACCACACACACGCACACAAGCAGCACACACAACACGCACACACGCGGTAGACACACACACATCACAAACACACAACACACACACAACACACAACACACACAACACGCACACACACACGACACACAACCNCACAACACACACACACACAACACACCACGCACAACACACATCAGCCACAACACAGCACACACAACACACACACACAACACGCACACAACACGCACACACACACCCACACACACAACACCCACACAACACACAACCCACACACACACATCACACACACACAACACACACAACACNTACCACCCACAACACACACACACAACACGACACACAACACACACAACACGCACACACAACACACACAACACCCACAACACACACAACACACACACACACAACACACACAACAACACAAAACACACACATCACACACACACAACACACACATCACGCACAACACACACCNCACAACACACACATCAGCCACAAGCACACACACACAACACACACAACACATACCGCACACAACACACACACACACACGCACACAACACAACACACACAACACATACATCACACACAAACACACACACCACAACCACAACACACACATCACACACACACAACACACACATCACCACACACACACAAACACGCACACACACACACACACATACACGCACNCACAACACACACCACACCACAAACCACATCACGCACACACACACAACACACACACAACACACACAACACACAACACACGCACCACACACACACACACACGACACACACACAA